>RJWM01016475.1:0-45442 GCA_004363535.1 Dasyprocta punctata
GGGAGGGGAGGAGGGAAGAAGAGAGGAGGGGAGGGTAAGGGAGGGGAGGGAGAGAAGGGGAGGGGAGGGGAGAGGTACAGGCGGGGCTTGGCTGAGTGTCCTCCGGCGGGGACAGGCGGCTTCCCCGCAGTCCTCAGAGCAGGTGCGGGAGGGCTCTCTGCGGGCCGGCCCGACGGCGCGGAGGGACGCTGCAGCCTCGGTGGCCCCCGCTGTCCCGCCAGGCCTTGCACTTCTTCCTGGGCTCGCTGACCCTGACCTTCGGGAGTCTCCTGATGGCCTCCGTGGGTGAGGCACACCTGGTGGTGCTGAAGTCTTGGTACCCGTTCTGGGGGGGCGCGTCTGTGAGTAGGGGCCCAGCTGGCCGGCGCGGGGGAGGTGGGGAGGCGCGTGCCCGGGGCAGAGCGCGTCTCCGGGTAGGCGGGGAGCCCGGCCCATCCTGGCCCCGACTCCGCTTCTGATGGACCATGGAGGAGGCTGTTCCTGGGAGGTCGCTCCTGAACCTCGGGGAGCGCTGGGCCTGGGCCCGGCCCCCACCCCGCACGGGCATCGTGGTCTTGGGGCTCCCCTTGGGCCTGGGTGGGAGGTGAGACCACCGCCACGCAGGCCCCAGCAGCCCCAGCGCCAGGCGCCTGCACCTCCCTCACCCTGCCCTCCTCCGTCCCCACTGTCCCGTCTGTCCCCCTCTCTGAGGTGCCGCCACACCAGGACAGAGCCGTGCACTGCCACAGCACCCAGTCACCCCGCACACAGCCCTCCACGGACCTCCGAATCCCCAGAGACCTGAGCCGTGCGCTGCCGTTCTCCACAGCAGGACTTAGGAACCGGGCAGGGCCGCGTCCCCATCGCAGAGGGGACAGCTGGGCCTGCAAACCCTGCTCCATGCGGCACAGCCCGGCCTGGCCGCAGCAGACGCACAGGGTCGGGAGGGCGCCAGGGGCAACCCAGGCCGCAGAACGAGTGGCCTTGCAAGAGGAGCAGCGGAAAGGGGGCCGGTGGGCTTTGGGGAGCCCCGGCTTCCCTCCCTTACTTCCGGGTTGTCCCACAGCTCCTCGCCTCCGGGGTCTCGGCGCTGACCATGGCCAGGCTGCCCAAATGCTCTCTGGTGAGTCAGCACCGAGCCTGTCCCTTCCCGACCTCAAGGGCGTCTCCAGGAGCAGAGGGCAGAGGGCAGAGTGGAAGCCTCCAGGGCAGGGGCCAAGGCCCCCGCACAAGGCCAGACACGGGGCCCAGCCACCCTTCTGGGGCCTCACTGGGCTTCCTCGCGCGTCCGCTGAGCTTGGGTCTCCATCACCACGTGGCCTGGAGCCTGGGCCCACGCCTGGCACTGCTCCGTCCCCAGATGCCCCGTGCCCTCCCCCGCTGCAGCTCCAGCCCCAAGGGGTCACCCACTGTCCTGCCCAGCAGCTCAGGCCCCACCCTATCACCATGAGTGTCACCGCCCGGGCCCCCTGGTGGCCTCAGCTTGCCACCCACTGCCTTGGTCTGCACGCCCTCAGCTCCAGGTACTAGGTACGCGGGCTGCCCTGCCGTCTTCCCACCTCTGACTTCAGATGCTGCCTAGGCCTTTGTTATGCGCCCCCCAGGCCTCCCCCAACCCACGGGGCCAGCGTCTGTCCCTGCGGCCCAGGTGGGCAGAGTGGCCCAGCACAAGCAGGTGGCAGAGGCGGAGGTGGGAGGACAGTCCAGACAGCCTCAGCCCGCATGCCCCACCCCGCCGTGCCCGTGCCCTCACCCGGCTGGCACACGGCCATCCCTCCTCCTCGGGGACACGGGGACAGCAGGAACCCAGACAGCCTGCCTGGTCCCCGCCTCGCCTTCCCGGGCTGAGGCCCACAGGAGGCCCACTGTGACCAAACTCGGAGCCCACGCGCCCATGGTGCCCCTCCAGGGGAGGCTGGCACTCGGCAGGCTCGCAGGAACACGAGGTGGGGGCAAGGAGGGCACACGCCCACTGGGGCACACGGGGCAGGACGGCTCGGCTCCTCCCTCCTCACCGGGTGTGCAGGCCCTCGCCCGCCTGCTGGCAAATGCACCAGAGGACATCCCGGCCCCCCAAGCCCCGGGCCCCAGCTCCAACCCCGACTGGTCCCCTCTGCCTGTCGAAGGCGCCGTGCCTGGGGGTGTTCCTCGTCAGCGTCCTCTGCATGCTGGCCGGGCTCTTCGTCCTCTCCAAGGACCTCTTCCTGGAGCCCCCGGATCCCTGGCCAGTCTGGGCCCCACGCCCCGACCCCATGGTGAGTGCCGCATGCGGGGAAGCCTCCCTCGGCCAGGCCTGGGCCAGTGGGGTGCCGGCTGCGTCACGGGTCACACGTGAGGAAACCGAGGCCAGAGCAGGGAGGGCAGATCCGAGACCAGGACCTCGAGCTACCCCGGGGCCACTGCCGCCTGGCGCCTCCTGGCGGCCAGGACAGCCAGCTGTGGCCACGTGGTCGCCCCTAGCTTATGGGTGTGAACGTCGAGGTCCAGGGCGGCTAAATAGTAGACCAAGGCCACATGGCAAGGCAAGGGGTGCCCGGTGACCACAACCTCAGTGCGCTCTTCACCTGGCCCCAAGACCCTGATCTCGGGACCGGCCTTCCTCACACGCCTCGCACTGGCCCGCACACGTGGGCCCAACACTTCCCATGCAGGCCAGCGGCCCTGGGCAACATCGACTGACCGCACCAGTCCTCTGTCCCCTCTCCCTGCTGCTCCTTCTGGCCCCAGTGTCCCCGTCTGTCAGTGGAGGTGGCACAGGTGGCCTTAAGGGTCACCTCAGCTCTCCCAGGGCCCTCAGACATTAGGCCAGGACCCTCTATGAGCCCCATGCCAGACATCAGCAGAGGCTAAGGTGGCCCCGGCCCCTGCGCCTCCCCGCCCTGCCGAGACCTGAGCCCTGCCCATCCCTGCCCCACCATGCCTCCCTCCAGCGGCTGGAGCTGGCACTGTTCTGCTTCTGCTGCGTGGAGCTCGTCCTGCCCGTGCCCACGGTCGTGGCAGCTCACAGATGGCGCTGGCGGGCTGCAGAGGTGAGCTCCCCACACGGGCGGCACCAGGGCGGGGGGGGCAGGTCGGGACAGAGGACAGGTCAAGCTGCCCAGGCCACCACAGAGAAAATGCCAGGGCTCCGGGACCACAGGCCCACGCCCTGCCCCCAAGGATCCGAGCTGCAGGGAGGGTAAAGGTTCCCCGGCACCGGGACCGCGTGGGCCCGGCTGCCTGTGAGAGGTGGTGACGAGGGACAGAGCCACCGGTCACCGGGCGCCCTGCAGAGCACTGCCCTGACCTACCTGGCAGGTCTACTCAGTGGGTCCCACTTCCCACTCTACAGACAGGTAAACTGAGGCTCAGAGAGGCCACACCACTTCCCAAGGCCACACGGCCACTAAGACACCCAGGGCCCAGCCCAAGGCAAGTCCGACCCTCACCATGACCAAGCTCGCTGCTGCAGGCGGAGCGGAGATAGGGTCCTTAAATGGGAGTCAAGCCCCTCCCTGCACGACCCTGATCAGGAGGGTGCCCCCAAATCCACATTATCAGCCCAGCTGTCTTCCCTTTTATTTTTGTTAGTCCCTGTTGGCAGCATGGCGAGGGGCGCACGCCTGTCACACATCCTAATTCTCTTAGGCCCCTTCCCCTTCTCCCGTCTCTCGATCCCTTTCCCATTTGATTTTGGGGAGTGTTGGATTTTTGTTCTGTTTTGTTTTCTGAGTCAGGGACTCGCTGCATAGCCCAGGCTGCCATCGAACTCACAGCTTTCCTCCTGCCTCAGCCTCCCCAGCCCTGGGATGACAGGCGTGCGCACCAGGCCCAGCTCCCCTCCCCTGTCCTCTTATCTGGCCTTTATTTCTCTCTGATTTGTTTCCACTGCTGGGGAAAATCTGTCACTGCCTCGCCTGGTGTCCAGGGCCCACGATCCTTGCAGCCCAGGGTCAGGACAAGGGCTCCTCTGGGGACCGTGGTCCTGCCGCCAACCACCCTGTCCCTCTGGCCACGGTCTGAGGCCCCGGGGGAGACAGGCTGTGCTTTCCCTTCCTAGGAGGAAGCAGGGCTTAGAGGGTGACACAGCTTCCCAGGGCCACCCCACCAGCACCTGGGCCATGTCCAGCCCCGAGGGCAGTGCCAGGGGAGGCTTGGTGCCACCTGTCCCAGGGCAGGGGCAAGGACATGGCAGCTGCCTGACAGTGCAAGACGCCCTGGAGTGGGCCTGGCCCGGATTAGAGACCCCACAGCCAAGCCAGCCCCGGGGGCGCTGTGGTCCCCACCCGGCCACACAGGCAACTCCTCCTTGCAGGACGAGGGCGGCATGCCCCCAGCTCCCGGCATCCCCCCAGCTCCCGGCATCCCCCCAGCTCCCGGCGCACCGCCACTGGAACTCACGCATCCATCACCCGGGGCCCCACCGTCCTACGAGGAGGCGACACGAGGTGACAGCTAGCATGAGCAGGGTCAGCGTGCGGAGGCCCTGGGCTGCCTGGCCCCCCACCCGGCACGGAGGAGCCCACTCCCGAGGAGGGACCGCCTGCCCTGGGAGTGGTGGCCAAGGCGGGCGGCCCTTCCCCCAGGTGCCCTCCCCGCCTCAGCCTGCACCCGAGCGACGCCGGGGCCCGGGCTCTCTGAGTTCTCCTGTCTGCATTGTTCCCTCCCTCTCTGCCACTGCTGCTGTCCCCTCTGCCGTGGCCATGGGCTGGTCTCCACCCGTGACCTGCCACTGAGCCTGTGTGTCTTCGGAATACCATGCCAAGCGGACTCCCCAGGCCCGGCGGGTGGCAGTGCCAGGCCAGCATGCGGGACAGACGCCAATTCTGATGGACAGAAGGGCACGAGGGGCTCGTGGCTGGGCATCTGGAGACAGGCGCCAACCTGTGCGACCGGACTCAGCCCCTTCCCGCCTGGGCCCAGGTGTCCTGTGTAAAACCAGACACCGGGCTGTAGTGCAGGACACTGACCTCTAACGCCGGGAACAGCGCCTCCCGGGACAGCGCCCCGTGGGAAGCACGCCATCTCCCTGGCGGCCAGTGAAGGCCACGCAGGATAAGCCGACCTCAGACCCTGGCGGCCACAGCGGGTACGTGGGGGACTGGTCACAAGCTGCCTGCCCAGTGGGCTCCCCCACAGGGCAGTCCACGGATTCCGTTTGTAACGGAACAGCCTGCGTCGTTCCCAAACGTGGAGATGTACACACGATCTTCCCGAAACACGTGAGCACAGCCTGCAGGAAAGTTCCAGATTTATGAAACCCTGACTTTGCAGCACTACACAGAAATCAGTGTCCTGAACTCAAAATGTTCGACAGGGATTCCTTCAGAATTATTCACGTAGATTCCGTATAGGCTGAACTCGGATTTTTTTTTCTTTTTGGCTCAGCGTCCCTTCAGTCTCACGTGTCCGCAAGGCACTGGGGTCCCTGGAATTATTCCTGGAGCCCACAGCAAGTCAGGCGTTCGCGAGGCTGTCTGAGGCTGGGGACACCGAGCTAGGGACGTCCTTTAGGCCCCCACCGGCTCGGACTCGAGGTTGCCGCAAACGCGTGGGCACTGTTAGGGTTTTTCCTGGCGTAGGAGAAGCAAGAGCAGAAAAAGGCAAAAGGAAAAAGGCCTTCACTGCAGGCACGGGAGGGCTGCGGAGGAGGGCAAGGCCCCTCGGGGAAAAGAAGCCGCAGGCTTTTATTGGGTTCCACAGCGGGGTGCAGTTTGAAGGGGCGGGCAGAGTGACGTGTTGACAGCTGATTGGAGGAATACTAGCGCGCGAACAGAAAGCCGGAGTTTGATTTGGGGTTTGGAAGAAGACCACGGAAGTCAGTGCTGAAGGACGGCGCCATGGCTCCAGGGTCCAGCGCCAGGTTGGGTCAGCGCCTCGCGGAGCCCGGCTGAGCTTCGCAGGGCGGAACCCCTCAGGCACCACGTGGCCTAGGCCGTCCAGATGGGCCTTCCGTGACCTTGGAGCAAAGGAACCAGAAGCCGTGGCCCCCGGTCCACCCCAGTCCTGGGGAGACACTGTCCGGCGTTCCCTGGGCCGGGGGAGGGATGGGCCAGGGAACAGGGCATGAAATTGAGGGCGCATCCAGGAGCTGCGGCCCGTTTAGGACCAAGTGAGAGTCGCTGAGGATGCAGCCAACTCCCAGCCTCAGCAGCCTCCCCCGTGGGGGTGGAGGGGCAGGCCCCGGTCGCGGGGCCAGGGGCTCCCAGAACACTGTGGAGTCCAAGGGCCAAGTGGCATCGCCCAGTGCGGGAGTGGGAGGAGCCAGGAGGGAGGCGGAGGCTCTGTGGGCTCCGCCCCTGTCACGTCTACCGCAGGCCCAGCCCCCCTCACCACCACGCACCCGCACCACACCGGCCCACGGGCACCACCGCGTCTAGCCGGAATTCTGTTTTCTAATCTCACTGAGCTTTTGCGTCTTTGGGGACCACCTCACCTGACCCTCCTGTGACCGATGGGGAAACTGAGGCCCAGACGGGAGAGGTGAGCAGGCCCTGGTCTCATGTGGCTCCCACCTGGCCCGGGGCTCCCCCAGCCCACCCCCCTTCGCCCCCAGCCTGCACCCAACCCCGCTTTCAGCGCATGGTCCCAGACCCATTGCCTGTGGCACAGGGGGCGGAGGAGCCAGGCACCCACACGCGCGCACCCCGCCCAGCCTCAGACTTCACTCCTCTCCGACAGGCGAAGACGGGGCGCCTGCCACACCGCATCTGGGGTGACCACGTGGTCCCAGCCTCGCAGAGGCCACCCTGGAGGGAGGGGGCAAGTCAGCCCCACACAGAAAGGGACGCTGCAATTCGGGGTCCGGGGTCCTGGCCACCCTGCTCCCCCACGCTGATGATGACGCGGCCGCAGCCTCGAGGTCTCCTGGTGACCGGGGTGGAGAGCCGCGCCGCCCCTTCCTCTGGCCCGTGTGACCAGAGGCTCCTGCAGGTGGAGCAGGCAAAGGTGAGACCTCACGGCTAGGAACACCCCCCAGGCCGCGTGACGGCTCCCCAAACTCGAATCCGGGGAGCCACGCACCCACATGCGTGCCGGCCTCCGTGCTGCGCTGGATGGTGCAAAAACGTATTTTAAACATGAAAACCCAATCCGACGTCAGCACACCCGTGTCCCTCACCGAAACGTCAGCGCACTTTCTAAACCCCCACGTGGAAGGGAAAAGCCCCCCACCCCGCGTGGTCGCCGCTCTGCCATCGGCCTGCCTGGTGACCCTCGGATGGGGACAGGGCCGGGAGTGCGGAGGGAACCTCCTCTCCCCCCGTGACTTCCCCAACAGCGAGTGGAGCCAAGCGAGTGAAAATGAGAACGAGACGTGGGGTGCCGTGCAGCGGGCTGAGGCGGTGCTGGGGGAACCGTGGCCCGAGCCCGCTTTAATTTTGATTATTGGCGCTCGTTTGCTGTGCGTCTGGTTCCAAGCAGAGGCCAGCCGGACCGGACGGGCCGATGGGGTGGTGAAGGCCAGGCCGAGGGTCCCCGCCCCTCCCTGAGCGTCTGGGTCGGAGGCCAGCGTGAGGCCCGGCACTGCCAGCGAGGGTGCAGGTGGCTCACACGCTCGACAAGGGGGGACGGGAGGGAGGCGGCGGGCGGACTGCAGGCGTGGGCACCGCTGCGCCCGGGTGTCGGGGGCCCCGAAGCGTCAGGCCTCCCAGCCCGTCCCCGGCTTCTCTGGTGCTCTGAGGCACTGGGCGTCATCTCGTTTCAGCGTCTCCCGCATCTGCTCAGCGCGGGGCGTGGAACGGGGTCCCTGCGTCCCTGTCACTTCACACAGCCGTCCGCCGTCCTGGGGGGTGACCTGCAGGCACACGGTGGAGACACCGGGTTCGTGGCAGCGAGGAGCTGCCAGACGGACCTGCACGCGGACCCCAGCCCCTGCCCACCAGCTGTGTGACGAGAGCACCTGACCCCGTGGTCCTCAGGGGGCATCGGAAGCCCCGCTGGCGGTGGTGGTGCGGGAGGCGCTGCCAACACCCAGCCCCTTGCTACCCCTCCCTGCCCCACTCCCTGTGACCTCCGGGCCGTCCCAGCGCCCCACAAATGCTCATGGTGGGCGAGCGGTGTCCCCTCTGTTGCTTGCATGGATCCCCTCCAGCCTGGTGCCAGCCACACCTGCTGCCCTCTGTGCCTGGACGCCCTGTGCTTTGCTGACAGCTGAGGCACATGACACCCCGTGTTCCCCCAACCCTGCACCTCAGATGGGGAAACTGATCCCGGGTGATGGGGATCCCCGGGAAGGGGCCTCCTCACTCACCAGCCGCCGAGTCCATGCTGCAGGACTCAGTCTCGGACCTCCAGCAGCCCCTGGCAGCCCAGTCTGAGGCCCCGGCCCCGCACGGGTGACAAGCCGGCCACAGCAGCAGTGACGGCCGTCCCCCAAAGACCCCACGTGCCAGCCTGGCGCACTGCCGCTGGGACAGGGAGGAGGTCTTCCTCCAGGGGCGGCGAAGGTGCTGGGGGTAAGTGGGCCACTGCGTCCTGGCCACCCTTCTGTCCGCCGCGAGGCCGGAACCCCGGGCACCCGATCAGCAGTGGTGAGGTCAGCAGGATCCGCAGAGCCCAGGGCACAACCAGCAAAAGAGCAGCTCAGCCAGGTGCCCTGCGCGGGGCTCCCCGCGGTCACAGCTGGGGGCTGGCACTGCCGCCGTGCTGGAGGACGCAGCCTGAGCCGGGGTGAGGCAGCTGCCCGCCCCGCGCCGTCCTGCTCTGCCCTCCGGGCCTTGGTCACGGGTGACGAGGGCTGGGCAGCAGCTTTGGCTCTGAGCTCCCCGCCCAGAGCGTGGTGCCCCGTGTGCAGGGCAGAAGTGAGTCCGTGCGCAGGGCACCCAGTGCCTGGCCCCTGGTGGTACCAACACGCAGCGCCCTCCCCGCTCCCGGAAGGAGGCCAGGGTGTCCAGCATGCGGCAGCCAGGGCTGCTGTGGTCAGCGTCTGAGAGCCCTGAGCAGAGCCATCAGGACAGAGGTGTGCGGGGACGGTGCCCCTCGGGGGGCCGGGTTGCACCTCTCCTGCCGCACCCAGGTCCTACCGCTCCCCGCAGGCTGACTTTACCACCTCCCCGGGGCGTCCTGACCCTGGCCCTGGACTTCAGGGCGCTTCTGTCACTTCCGGGTACCTGGTGGCTGGAGGTCTCCCTGCCGGGCCTCTGACCCGCCGGGGCCCTGGAGCGGGGCTGCCGGAAGTGCGGCCGGGGTCCCGGGGGGCTGCGGCAGTGCTCCCCGCAGGGGCGGCCGAGCCGGAGTCCTTCCTGCCCCCGGGGCCCCGCTGCTCGCTGGAGTCCTCTGCGCTGCCCGGGGCGGCCGCGGACCGGAGTCCTCGGGCACAGGTTCCCATCTCCGCCGCCTCCGCAGGCGCGGCCGCCCTCCGTGACTCGACGCCGGGGACACAAACCCGGCCCAGCGTGACCTTATCCTGTGGCACCTGTGAAGCCCCCGATTCAAACGAGCTCTCACCCCATGTACAGGAAGTTAGGGCTTCGGCTCGGAGCGTGCCGGCTCCGAGTCCCCAGGAGAACTGCGCCGCCCCGGTGGGTCCCGAGAGCACCGCACCCACCCGCCGGGCTCCCAGCCTCTCCTGAGACCGCGCAGCGCGCCCCGGACCCGGTGACCTGGCAGACCTGGGGAGCCCAGGGTGGAGCCTCAGCCTGGCCGCCCGGCACCGCGCGCCCCGGAGTTGGAGCTGGCGGGAGGCAGAGCGCGGCCAGGTGAGGGCGGCGTCCGCCCGGGCTTCTTACCCCGTCCGCACAACGGGGCAGGAGGAGGCTGCGTCCCCTGCCGGCGAGGCCCAGGGCTCTGCGCTCCGCGCTCAATGCCTAGTGCGGGGCGCGTTCTGCACGGAGTGGGGCACAGCAGGCCACCGCCTCCCCCCGACCCCTCACACAGCACAGGGCGCCGGACCCGGGACTGCGACACTGAGCGTCTCACCCACTCGGGGCTGGCGTCCAGCGGAGGACACATCACCAGGGGCCGGGCAGGGGGCAGGTTCCCGCTCGGGCCCTGGGCCGAGCTGGTGGGGGTCTGAGTGGCTGGCCGCGTGTCCCTGGGACAGCGTGGGTCCAGGTCCCAGCTCTGATGCGCCAGCCGTGTGGTGTGCCTAGCACCCTAATTTTTTGACCCCTGGTTTTATCTGCTGGGAAACAGGGCTAGAGCTACCAAGCACCGCACAGGGTGCCCCTGAGCACCCCACCTGTCCACCACTTGCCCCAGGCCAGGCCAAGCGGGGCACAGACCAGGGCTCCCCACTGGCTCCCCAGTGCCACCCTGGGGGGTGCCTGGCTTCCTCCACAGCCTTCCTGGGTTCCTACCCCACTTCCTGCTACTCCCGGGCAGTGAGCAGTGGGCACCCCGGGCTGGCCAGGGTGGGCAGAGGGCGGGAGAGGCGGGGCAGAGGCAGAGGCTGCCCTCGGAGCAGGCCACAGGGGTCAGTGGAGGGATGGTGACCCCACCCCGTGAGATGATGGGGAAGCTGAGAATCGGGGACCTGGTGGGACCCTCAGAGTCCAGGTCTGTCTCCTAAACACCTTCCCCTTCCGGTAAGGACGAGGCGGGCACTGTGAGAAGGGCCTCAGAACTGGCATCCCCAGGGCAGGGCCGGGCTCGAGGCCAGGGTCACAGGGGACAGAAGTCCTGGAGGGGGTGGGAGGGCCTGGCGACCCCTTTGTCTCCCCCTGCAGTACCTGAGCCCAGCAGAGCCGGTGCCCCTGACTGCCTGGGTCACCCCAGACAGCCCTTGCCCGAGGAGATATACAGCCACACCCCCAGGCCATGTGCCGCTCCCAGGAGAGGAGCGTGCCCCCGGCCTGTACCGCCTGAGCAGGTGGCCCCAGCTCCGTCACACCCGGATCCGTGCCCCTCCCGCTGCCCGGCCCCAGGGCCCCCGGCGTGTGCGTCCCGGGATTAGGGTGCAGCCTGTCCCTCGCCTCTGAGCCGCGGCTCCAGCAGCTGTTTGAGAGGTCAACATCTGCGTGCAGGGTGGGGACCGGAGCCCCAAGTGTCCACGCCTCGGGCTGACCACGCAGCGAACGTCTGCCTGCGTCCCCAGGCCCAGCCTGCACGGCTCCTGCAGCCCTGTGTCAGCCACAAAGCTGCTGGCAGAATTTTCTGGGGACCCCAGGAGGCTGCAGGACCCGGAGGAGTGGTCGTAGGGAAATGGTAAAGAAAAGCTGGCTTGGTTTAAGGAAAGCCAGTAACGTGTGAAGTTTATTTTATTGTTTTTATATTTTTACGTATCTTTGCAGAATTTCATTTATTTCTGTTTTTATTTTTTTATTTATTATTTTAAACAGAAGATAAATAAGAAATTAAAGTAAAACAGAATTTCACAACCAGCCAATAGGAGAGTAACAATAATCAGCACATTGCATGTTGTTATAGTCACAGCAGTTGTTTAGGGTATAAGATAGACATGAAACATTGTCCAGAAAATTATTAGCACAAAACTTTCCCCTCAATGAATCAAGAGAAACCAGCTATGACTTTTTTTGTGTTATGACTGCTCCATTATTTAAAAAAAAAAAACATTTCACATTAAAAATGAAATCTGAAAATGACCCCGTGAAAACTACTTTTCACTCAAAATTCTTTTTTTTTTTTTTTTTTTTGCGGCACTGGGGATTGAACTCACAGCCTTGCGCTTGCCAGGGCAGGCGCTTAAGCCGCTAAGCCAAACTCCCCAGCCCTTCAAAATTCTTTTTAACTGTCTTGTTTTGTTTTGTTTCGCGGCACCAGAGATCAAACTCACAACCTCGCGCCAGCCAGATAGGCGCTTAAGCCACTGAGCCAAACTCCCGGCCCTAGTTTTTTGAGGCAGGGTCGCACTATGGCGCTCAGGCCGGCCTTGCTCATGTTTTAGCCCAAGCCTCAAACTCGAAACGCTCCTCCTTCCTCAGCCTCCCGAGTGCTGGGATTAAAGGCGTGCGCCACCATACCCGGCTCTTTTTAACTATTTTAGCTGATTTTTTATATACATAGATAGCTTTTTTTCAGTTTGTCACACGAGTTCAACAATGCAATGGTTACATATGTGTGACTTATTTAGTTCACTGAGAAGTATATTTACAAGGCATATCCATTTAAGAGTGAAAAGTCTAGTTTATCACTCTTTATAGCTGAGTACTATTCCATTATATAGAAATACATCTTTTTCTTCCATTCCTCAGTCGAGGGGCATTTAGGTTGTTTCCAGGATCTGGCTATTATGAACTGCACAGCTAACGTGTAAACTTTAAAACCACAGAACAGCAATGACTTCAGTTCAGCTGGGACGGCCTCTGTGCGTGGCCAGTGCCGGCCAGGCCGTGCACCAGTGGGTCTTTGCGGGGATGTGGTTTTCAATGCCTGCCTGCATTCTGGGCTGGGCGGCTCAGCGGGTGTGCGGTCCCTTTGGGGTAAGAAAGTCCTGGAGCCCACAGCTGTGCACCTCAGGGGTGCACCTGACCCACCGAAGGCTACATCACCAGCAGTTCCAACGGGAAGCTTTATGTCGAGTGTATTTTACCACAATAAAGAAAATAAACTTTCAGACTCTGCATGGGAATGTGGGCCACACACCACCCATCCTGCCCAGGTACCAGCACCCCCAGGGAGAGGATGGGTGCAGGGAGTGGGTGGCCCGGTGAGGACCCCATGCCAGCGGGGACCCATCCACAATGCCATCCCGCCAGAGGGAGCAAGGCCACGGTGGGAGAGAGGGGTGAAGGGAGCCCCCCTTTGAAATCCCTTCTTAGACTTTGAGTTTTTATCATTCGGGGAATCAGGAAGGGTTTTCAAGCAGCCCTGAAAGTTCCAGCACAGGTAGACGCCTTTAGCAAAGAGCCAGGCTCCAGGCTCTGGGGCAGCGGTGCATGCCTGTAATGCCAGCACTCAGGGGGCTGAGGCAGGAGGATCTCTGTGAGTTCAAGGCCAGCTTGGGCTACATAGTGAGACCCTACCTGGAAAACCAAAAAGAATAAAGCCCCCAGTCCTCTGGGGCCACACTCTCCGCAGTGGCCAAAGGCCCCTCCCAAGCCCCAGGTCCTCACCCCGCCAATGCGGCCTGCTGTGCCCCCACCCCTCTTCTCCGAGCGCCACAGATAGCAGGTGTGGGCAGAGAGAGATGATTGGCTCCTGAGGCCTGGGGCGTCCAAACCGGATCCGGCAGCCCACGGGACTGCAGTTCGGGCGTCGTCTCCTGTGCAGAGGCCAGGCTGCGCTCTGCCGGCCCTCGGCTCCCCGCGGTGGACGGGCGAACCGGTCTCCAGCAGAGCTACCGCACGCCCTCGCAGGCCAGGCCCCGAGGTGGGGGGCGCTGGGCCTCAGGCTCTGGGCGCCGGGCAGGCATGGGGATGGGGCGCGCAGCCGGGTCCTCCGGCCAGGCCGCCCGTGCGCGGGCACTGCGTGGACAGAGCGGGAAGGAGCCGCCGGCTTGTGCTTCCGGGGCCACCGCCTCCGGGACACACAGCCGGCCTCCGCGGCCAGCCCGGACCCGGTCCCGACCCCGGCCGGCAGAGAGAATTTGCAGGGCGTCGGGAGGAGGCGCGGGGCGGGGCCGGGCGCGTCCATCCTTTTCTTGGAGGGGTGAAAGCTGCGGGGGTCACCCCGCGATTTAAACCCTCCACATGCGCCGGCCTGGTTCGCCCCCGTGCGGCCCCGCGTGCGCAGCTCCTGGTCCTCATCTCTCGGCGGGGCCCACGCGAGGCCGTGGTTGCGGCAGCCGCGTCCCGGACGGAAGCTGCGCCCTTCGCGGCCGTCCCCCGTGTCCTCCGTCCCGCCTCGGCCTGGACTGGAGCCGCGCGGCCCGCGGGGGCAGAGACCCGGGGGCTCCGCACGGACGCGGCTGCGGGCGACGCCGCAGCAGGGAGCGACCGCGTTTGCCCCGTCGCCCTCCGTCCCCTCCCCACGCGAGGTCCCGCTGCCGTGGGGAGGTCACGGCCGTGCGCGCTCCTCGGAGAGGCCGCCAGGGGGCGGGGCGGCGTGGGGCGCCGAGCGCCCAAGGGTAACTGGAGGAGCAGACGGACTAGGAGGGCGCAGCCAGGGAAGCGGGGCAGAGGCGGCGCCACCCTGCGGTCCTGCACCCGCTGACTCCCACTCCTCTGCGTGGGGTCTCCCACGCAGTAACTGAGGCCTCTGAGACCTCATGAAAGAATTCACGTGAACAATTAGCCACGCCTGGGGGGCAGAACAGACCGCAGGGCTCCCGGAGCAGCCCAGAGATGCGTGCCCTCCAAAGAAACCCTCGCCTGGTACGAGGCTGACTTTCACCGGCGCGGGTGGCAAGGAGCTGTCTCCCGATGAGAAAAACATGACCGGTCCACGCGCATCCGTGTCCACAGTGCAACAGGTAAATCATGGAAGCAGCCTGTTCATCAGCAGATCCGTGGACAAAGAAAAGGTGGTATGGAGTACTACTCTGCCATAAAGAAGGATACACGGGAGTCATTTGCAGAAAGATGGATGCACCTGGAGACCATAACGTCAAGTGAATAAATCAGACACACAGTTTAAATATCACACGGTCCCTCTTATATGAGAACCCAAACTGTAACAGAACAGGTTAAGAGGTAGGTAACAGGAGAGAGAGAGAAAGAGAGACCTTTTATAAGTGGGAAGGGGACCCATTGCAAAGAGATGGAGGGTCAGGAAGAAGAGGAGAGGGCGGAAGAGGATGAAGAAGCGTTCTATGCGCGCGCCAACGCCCCCGGTCACCGTGCACTGTAAACCTCACTGATACAAATTAAAAGGAAGAGGAAGCACTCGGGAGGCTGAGGTAGGTGAAGCGTTGTGAGTTCGAGGCCCGCTTGGGCTACAACGCGAGCGCAAGGCTGGCCTGAGCTACATAGTGCGACCCTGCCTCAAAAAAACCAGGGCTGAGAGTTTGGCTCAGCGCCTTAAGCGCCTGCTCTGGCAGGCGCGAGGTTGTGAGTTCAATCCCCGGTGCCGCAAAAAAAAAAAAAAAAAAAAAGGAAGAGGAAACACAGCCTTGGTCCCACGTGGGGACCCGGCCATCACAGGCTGTCACCCCTCTCCTGGCTCCCCTGGATCTGTCCCTGTGGGAGGACACAGACGACCTCCCCAGCTGAGTCCCCCGGGCAGGCGATGTGAGCACCAGGCCGACCCTTAGGGTCCAGACTCACGGGTCCCCCGGCAGCAGGCCTGCCACACTGCTGCTGAGCTGACCGCGGACCCATCGGGTCCACGTTAGGGGACAGAGACTGTGCCGCTCGGATGCCAGGAGAAAGACCACCTGAAGCACCAGCTTAGGAAAACACTGTCTTCTGCGGTCCGGGTTACAGTTTCCCAAACAGCAGGCTGCCCAGATCTGCCCAGTCACCTCGGAAGCAGCTAAAACCACTCGAGCAAGCGGAGATCATATCTGGGTGTTGTGTAATATTTTACTTTGAGCAGAAGATTAAAGAGCGGCAGAGCGGCACACGTGTGGCCGGTTCCACCTGTGCGGGGGGCACTCCGTGAGGCCCGCACTCCCCAGCTGGTCTCAAAGATCAGAAACACAGACGTGGGCCGGAGAAGGGATTTGTTCTGGAGTGGGACCCATTGCCGGACACACACAGGTGGAGAGGGGTGACTGAAATCGCACGCGTGTTGCAAGCCAAGTAGTTCTGGATGGGGACCCCCACCCCCACCCCCACTCCCTGCCACGCCGGCCGCCGGCCCCAGACAGTTCCCCGGCCCTGGGCAAAGCTCCCACCTCCGATCACCGTGAGACAAACGCTGCCAGTGCCCTTCAGGGGTGGGAGCTCCTCTGGACACAATCTCCATCCCCAAGCTACCTGGAAGTCGGGGTGTTTTGTGGCTCTGTAACCCCCTGCAGTAGGTGGCATCCTTCTGAACTGTAGGCATGTGAATGGTGCTCTTCAGAGAAATGACCCGTTCACGCCCACAGTGGCCTTTGGGGGTGCAGGCAGGCCGTGTGAGCGGCATCCCGGACACTGAGCCACCCTGGTCCTGAGACTCTGTCCCGTGTCAGCACTGGGCTGGTTCGAGTCCACCACTAGGACGGGCCGGTGGACAGAGCCAGATCCCCACGACGGGATGGGGACCCGGGCGCCCCGTGATGCGGGGAATGGGCCTCCTAATCCCCCTGCTGCGCCCTTCACGGGGCTCCCGGTCCCAGTGTCCGCGGCTGCCACGGCGCTGAGCCCTCGTGCTGAGGGGGGGACAGCGGGGCTGAGGCAGATGGGGCACTGCGAATGGACCGAAGCTGCAGAGAAGCCAAGGGTGAGAGGAAACGAGAGGAGCGGGTAAGCACACAGACAGCAGGGGAGAGAAGTGACTCAATGCGAAACTCCACAATTCTCCGTGTCTGGGAACTGAGAGTCGTGTGTGTGTGTGTGTGTGCACGCGCGGTCTTGGCCGTCAGCTCTCCTAAGGACACAGTGAAGCCCCAGCGGGCAGCCTCTGGCCACATGCGTGCTGGAGCCACAGCTCTCCCACCAAACCCAGGCACAGGAGGCTGGGAGGAGAGGGCTCGGGTTCAGGCGTTTGGCATCTGAGCCCGGGTGAGGCGAGGCCCATGGAGGCGGGAAGCCGGGCTGCCTTGCCTAGGGCCTGGCGCCGAGCGACCTCTGGAGGAACCTTTGCTGACCGAAGAGGAAGACAGCGGCCAGCTGCCCGGCCTGCGCGGAGGCGAGGAAGGAACGCGCCTCATCAGCTCCGCGCCCCTGCAGGCTGCCGCCGCCCTCAGAGCTCAGAGATGCAGGTCCCTGGCGGGGCCGTGGGGTCGGCCGGGGAAGGCCCACAGGAAGTGCGCGGCGGCCGGCTGCAGCTGGAGTAGGGAGCCCGGGAGCCGCTCGGTCCAAGGATCCAGAAGTCACAGACACGAGGGACCGAGGCGGCGGCCCAAGCCCCCAGAGCACCCACAGCCAGTCCACACTCAAAGGCCGAAGCAGCGGCTGTCTGGCAGCAGCAAAGACGCCCACTGAGGCACAATCGCGCCTGCGCACGGGCCTGTGAGCTTCCGTCCTGGACCGGCCCGTGGGCCAGCGCCGCCACGTTCTGGGTAGGGCCCTGCTCAGCTCACTGACCCATGCGGCCTCGTCCCTGGAGGGACCCTCACAGACACCCCAGCAGCGTGCCTTGTCAGTTCCCTGGGCATGTCTCCAAGCAGTCAGGTGGCAGCCAAGATCAACCGTCACAATGACCCACTGCATCCTAATTCCTGTAATTCCTGGGACCTGGGCTCTAACAGACCCTATGTGATTCTGGTTGGAGCTGGGACTCCAGGCTGAATTTATTGGGGCAAGAGTGGGAGGGGCTAAAGACGCCACGCCCCTCCTTGGTGGGCGGGGCTAAACGTGCCCCGCCTCTGCCTTGGTGGGCGGGGCCAGATGTGTCCTACCTTCTCCTTGGGCATCCATCGCCCACCTGCCCAGGTGTGCGTTTCCCGCCCTCCCACCCTTCCTGCGCGGCTCAGGAAGGTGACGTGCCACCTGGGAGGCTAGCAGGCGCCTGAGCAGGGCAGGAGGCCGCGTCCCGCACCCGACTCTGCCCCTGGGGCCGCTCGGGCGCCTTCCTGTTTTGACAGAACTTGCAGATGCCGTGAGGGGACTGGAGACAGCTCTGCTGTCTCCTGATAGGCGCGGTGCGAGCCAGCTCTGCAGAGGGGCCCTTCCGGTCCAGGGGGCGGGGACCCCAGGAATAGGCCAGTCACACTCCAGCCCTCCCCCCACCCCCTGTGCAGGCCGCCCCTCCCCCTTCTCCGGCCTGACAGCGATCAGAGATGGGGCTCGGAGATAAGAACGCATAGTCACCTCCATCCTGCTCGCCCTGTCCTGGGCCCAGGAGCAGCAGTGCACTCTGCGGAGGGGTGGGGTGGGGGGACCCCCGTGCGGTCAAGCAACACAGACGGACGTCCTGCACCGCCCACCAGCCAGCTGTTGGGTCCAAGGTCGCACAGCAGACACATGGTGGAGCCGAGGTCCAGCCTCACCTGTCTGATTCCAGAGCCCCACACCTCGCAGTAAACGTCCTCGTTGCCTGGGTAAGAAAATAGGCACAGGAAAATTAAGGTGCCTGCCCCAAGTTGGGGGGGCCACACTTGGAGAGGGGGTCTGGGGCTGCAGGGCCCGCTTGTGTAGCGGCATGATGTCTGGTCCCCAGTCCGCGCACCCCACCCTGCGTGTGCTGAGTCAGCAACACTGCGCTGATGTAACCCTGAGATCTGCTGACTGGAGGAAACCGGTGCCCACCGGCCGCAGATGGAGATAGGAGATCCAGGTCGGTGATCTGGGCCCCAGGCCTCACCCCAAAGGTGCCCGAAGCCATGCTAGGCACCAGGACTGCACGTACCTGTCACCCACCACGCGCCAGGCCTCCTGGGCGGCCACTTAGTCCCTGTGACACTGAGCCAGGAGGGCGACTGTCAGCCCCAGTTCCATGCCCCACAAGGGTTTGTTGAATGACTGGACGGATCATCATCATGTTACAGGCAGCTGAGTTAGAAATATCATAGGCACGCCTTTAATCCCAGCATTCAGGAGGCTGAGATAGGCCAAGTGTTGTGAGTTCCAGGCCAACTTGGGCTACAACGTGAGCAAGGCCGGCCTGAGCTACATAGTGCGACCCTGTCTTGAAAAACTAGGGCTGGGAGTTTGACTCAGTGACTTAAGTGCCTGCCTGGCAGGCGCAAGGTTGAGAGTTCAATTCCCCGTGCCGCAAAAAATAAATAAATAAATAGGCAGTCAGACAGGGCTAGGACCTCAGAGGAGCCAGTGCAGAAGACCAGATACCTTGGAGGAGACAAACCTCCTGCTGTTGGCCAGATCTCAAGACAAAAGACAAAATGAATGCAACCACACCCTAAATATGAACATCAGGGATTGATATTCTAAATAGATATCAATCACCTTGAGGAAGCCAGGAGGAGCCACTAACCCAACCCCTTAGCAGCAAAGGTCCTGTTCTGTATTCATACCCGCTTGCTACGTGACTTGCTTTCCCATTTGATCCCAATTTAATCAATTTTACCTCAGTAATTACACTCATAATCTTATGCATTGACCATAGTTTTGCCCCACATCATATCCACTTGCCTTGCGGGTTCCCATTTTCCCCACCTTGAACCCGTCTCACCCCATGATTTTACTCTATAAAAGTCCCTAGAAAAGACAGTCTTTGGCAGCCTACTCAGGCCCCCTTCTGTCCCTCAGACAGAAGCTTTCTTTCTCTCAATAAATACATTCTGCTCTTCACCTCCATTGTTCCTAAAATTCACTCTTCGATTTTAGAGAACACGAACTCGCATGGGACATATAGTGGGTTGGGAGTTTCCCCATATCAATCAGGACCCCACAGGGCAGGGGGGACCAGCCTTGCTTTCCAGACCAGGAGACTGATGTCACCGGAGACAGGTTACACGGGGACAGGTGTGGGGTCAGCCCTGGAACTGAGGCTCCCCGACTCCAAACCAGATCGGTAGCCTCCATGCTCACCGGGTGCAGCCCTGAGGGACCCCCTCCACCGGGGCATCCCGCCACAGGACGCTGTGGGGTGTGGCTGGAGGGAGGCGGGTCCCCACGGGCCCAGCCTGCGGCCCCCTGTGCCCCGCTGGTTCCTGCGGAAAGAGTCTGAAATGAGGATCAAAGTGCGAATCACCTGCTGGGGAAGCGACCGCAGCGACACCTGGGAGGGGGCCAACACGGGGTGGGGGCAGGGGACCAGGTCACCTTCATGTCCCGAGGCTCCAGCCTGCTGGGGTCTCTGGGGAACAGCAGCAAGGGCTCCCTTGCGCTTCCCACAAGGCAAGGACACGGAGACGTGTGCGACAGCAAAGCCCCGAGGCGGCAGCTCTCCAACAGCCACCGCCAGGCGGGCTCCTGGGGTGACCCGGGCAGGGACAAGCAGACTCCCTGGGGGTGGGGGCTCCCCGCCAGCGCTCCCCGGAAGCTGGGGTCACTGAGCACCTGCACTCACATACAAGGGTCACCTGGCAGCCTCTGTCCACCTCAGCCCCCTCTCCCACACCACCCAGGGGCACCCGAGGGTCCCCCGGAAGAGTTTCACAGGGCTGGTGGGACCCATCGGCCCTTTCGAGTGATCCCTCCAGCTAGGACAGGGTCAGAAAGTGGCAGGGGTCAGAGGCCTACGGTGTCGTGTGGCTGCCCTGGTCACCGGCAAAGGCGTGGGTCTCCGGGCCGGGCAGGGAATCTAAGTGGCCAGCGCAGCCCCTCTTCCAACCGCCAGGGAGACAGAGGGCGGGGTGGTCCCTCAAGGACTGGGGCCAAACTTGTCCTAGTGCACGGGCTGCTGTGTGGCCATGGCCAAAGGCCAAGGGGCGAACCAAATTCCCAGCATCCTCCACCCTCAGGGGCCAGTTGGGCTCCTCTCTGCCGCACCTGGCCCGGCTGACCCTCCTTCCTGGCGTCAGCGCAGACTCGGCTGTGAGTGCTCCAGGGCCACCCCTCTGCCCCTAGCATCCTGGGACAACTCCCAGACCTCTCAGAAGCCCCAGCGGGAGAACCGGTGGTTTCTGAAAGCAGCCCCTGGGTGTGGCGGCAGGTGTAGGGAGCCACTGAAGGGGGAGATTGATCACGTGTGTGGGGCTAAAGCAAGGCCAGCCCTGAAAACACACAGAGCCCAAAGCAAACCACGTAAACAAGCGTTCCAGCTCCAAGAAGGCAAAGGGCCCAGGCCAGCCAGGCAAACAAGTAGCTAGGCAGTGGGGTTGAAATTGACATTCTTCCCAGCTTATGGATCATATAAGTAAAGGTGTTATAGTGCTTGAGCAGTTCCTTCTCTCCCATCAGGAGAGTAAAGGCTCCACCAGACCCCACCTTGGTCTCTTCTTTATTTTCTCATCCTCTGATGGTCCTTCACCCCAAGAACCTCAACGGCCTTATGGGTCGAAGCCTACCTGGGGGAGTGCGGGGAAGAGCTGGGACTCGGGCCCTTTCGCAATGTGCTTCCCAAGAAGCAGCAAACGGCCGCCGGGCATCCCAGTATGACGCAAAGGGACCCCCAGGTCAGCCTTCTCTGCCAGCTGAGCAGAGGGGACTTCCCGGGTGAGTGGAGGCGGCAGGCTGGCGGCCAGGAAGCCGGAGAGGATCCGCCCTGCACCGCTGCCTCTCCTCCCTCCTCCCTCCTCCCCAGGGCACAGGCAGGATCTCCCTCTCTGGACGCCACTAAACAGTTACTGCAAAGCCACCTACAACAAGCAGGTGCAGAAACCGAGGCCAGCCGCACCCGAGGACCTTCTTCCAGGGTCCCCTTCACCCCTAGGTGGGGCCCCCTTTCTCTTCTCTGCACGCTCTCCTTTACCCCGAGGAAATAGCATTTGCAAGAAAGGCAAACGTAAATCTCAGGGGAAGCATGCGTTCAGCCAGCAATGGTGGCGCTCGCCCGTGATCCTAGCAGTGGGGAGGCTGAGGCAGGAGGATCACTGTGAGTTCGAGGGCAGCCTGGGCTGCATACGTGAGTTCAAGGCCAGCCTGCACTACAAAGTGAGAACCTATGCCCGCAAAAAGCGAAAACAAACAACAAAGACCTGCGTGAGCCTACATCGAGCACAGGAACACCGCCCATACACAATGCGCTTGCACCTGCCAGGCCCAGCCCCTGTCGGGCAGACAGTCCTGCCTCTCTGCCCTTCACCAACATGGCCGTCTGAGCGACAGCCCTTCCTGCGCACACGGACTGGCGGCCTCTGACGTCATCGGAGGGCGCCGATAGTCCCGCCCTCGGCGGAAGCGGCACGTGGAAACCGGCCGCGGCCATGGATACGCCACTCAGGCGCAGCCGGCGGCTGGAAGGCCTGAAGCCCGAGGCAGCCGAGAGCCTCGCCTCAGCCGGGCCGTCGAGACGGGCCCTCGTGGAGCTCGCGTCAGGCACTGAGGAAGCGCGGGAGCCCGGCCCGGGGTCCCCGCGACGCCCGCCGGAGAGCAGCCCGGGGCCGCCCGCAGGAGAGCAGCGGGGCGTGGACGCAGGGTCCCCCCGAGGGCAGCGCGCGCCGGGCCCGGAGTCGCCCCCGAGCCCGCCACAGACGCGTCCTGAAGCCCCGCAGCGCGAGGACTCGCCGGGGTCCCCGAAGTCGGGCCCGGGGTCGCCGGAGCCCGGGCCCGCGCAGCCACGCGGGGAGCAGACGCCTCGGGGCCAGCAGGGCCCCAGCGAGCCGCGCCCGGCCGCGGAGACCGTGCCCGGCGGCCGCGGTGCAGAGAAGCGACACGGACCTGCGTGCCAGGCCCCGGCGCCCAAGAAGCGGAAGGGGGAGAGGGAGGAGGCGCTGCCCGTGATCCCGAAGGGGAAGCCCAAGTCCGGGCGCGTGTGGAAGGACCGCGCCAAGAAGAGGTGAAGCGGGGGCCAGCGGGGCTGGGGGTCATCTCGGTGCGTCCTCCCCTGTGGCAGCTCCGTGTCGAGTTCGTTCCGCACACGTTTACTGTCGTCGGCCGGCCCCTAGCGAGAGAGGCAGGAGCGAGCCGCCGCGGGGTTCACGCTGCCGTCCGTGGCGGGTGCTGGTGCAGCGTTAGGAGCGCTGATTACCAGGGCCCTGTGCTCAGCGCTTCCGCGGGACCTGCAGCGGGGCAGGGGGCTTTCACACACAACCGCGGGTATCCCCGTTTCCTGGCCGCCTCCGACCTACTGAGCCAGTGTTTCTGTTCTTCCTGGTTTAAGACTGAGGACCGTGGGCTCCGGAGGCCACATGGCGGTGGTCACAGGGCCCGAGCACAGACCCGATCCCAATGCCTGGGTGGAGATCCCTGCCCCCCGCCCCATCGGGGCTGGGCCTCGAGTGACTGCAGCCTTCTTAAGACACGGGCCCTTGGCTTTCTGCGCCCAGGCCGTCCTAAGCGCTCGCTGAATGCCCGCTGGGTGATGGAAGGAAGGGGCTCATCCGAACAAGGCACAGTTGGGGTTCAGGGCACTTCTGGCTGGTGGGGACTTAGACCGGGCCAAGGGTATGGCTGCAAAGGGCAGAGAGGAACACGCTGACCCTGGCCAGGTGGGCGGTGTGCTGGGCCCTGCGCAGGTGTCACTTTGTTGCACCCTTAAAAGCCTAAGCTGTGGTGGCCCCTGCCACCCCATTAAACAGGAGAAACTGAGGCTTAGGGCACAGCTTGGTGTATGTCACCAGCCGGACTCTGAGGCTGGGGCGAGCGGGGGGCTGGGGCCAGCGGGGAGCTGGAGGAGCGGTTCGGCTGATGGCACCGCGTGCCAGCAGGTCTCGGGGAGAAGGGACGGGTGGGGCAGCCTGGCCGCAACTGCAGGATGGGCAGCAGTGGGAAGGTGGGTGACCGGTCCCAGCTCCACGCGGGGAGCCGAGGCCGGGCCGCGCAGACAGGAAGCGGACTCCTGGACTGACTTGGCATTTGGTCCCCAGGGGAAAGCCCTGCTCTGGGACCGCGCCATCCACCGCGTGTGACGGCTCAGATGCGTGGCCGTCAGCGTCAGCCCGGCCTCAGCACCAGCGCGCTGCGGTGCCCTGCAGCCACCTGCGGCAGGGCTCTCGTGGCACAGCACAGATACCATGGGGGCCTGCCAGGCCCCTCTGCTCTCCAAGTAGTGCCTGGTGTCCTGTGGCCCCTGTCACCTTGTCCCGTAGGCGTCCCAGAGCCCAGTCTGGGCACCCGGCTCTGGGGGAGGGAGGGGAGAAGTCGGGTGGGTGGGCTGGGGTCAGCGGCCAGCAGTGTGGGGAAGAGACGGGGCTTGACCAGTGACCCCAGCCCGGGAGTCTTGGCTTCATCGTGTTTTCATTTTTATTGTGAGGCTCACAGGTGCACACAGAGGAGAGCGCGGTTTTGTGGATCCAGGTTCCCGTCACCCCTAAGCTCTCAGTGCTCTGGCCGTCTTCCCCTCCCCTTCCGTCTCCTGGGCTGCTGTGAAGCGCCCCGCCCACCTGCACCTTCCCCGCCGCAGCCTCTCAGGGTGCAGCGCCAGTCGCCCGGTCTCTCCCCGAGCCCAGTGCCCTCCTCATCTTTACATCACCACAGACAGCTGAGCCTGCCTCCTCTCCCTGTCCGGAAAGGGACGGCGCCCGGGAGGGAGGTGTCCTCGTGTGGTCACAGGTGGCCATGCGTCCTGCCCAGCATGCAGGAGCAAGGGGATCCCGGGCCATATCTGAGCCCCCCGGGCCCGGGCTACCTCCACGTGGGTGCGGAGAGAGAGGCCCCTGGGCTGCAGCCAGCACTGCTGGGGTCGCGTCCCGTCCAGCCCGAGCAGCTTCCTGCGGCGGGGGGCCCGGCCTGGTGACGGCGCTGTCCCCTATCCCCAGGTTCTCCCAGATGGTGCAGGACAAGCCTCTGCGCACGTCCTGGCAGCGCAAGATGAAGGAGCGGCAGGAGCGGAAGCTGGCCAGGGCCTTCGCGCGGCACCTGGAGGAGGAGCGGGCGCGGCGCCGGCAGGTGGGGCCGCCTCCCTGGGACCTGCCGGGTTCGGAGGCTTCGGCCGGGGTTCGCTGTTGTCACCTAGGAAGTGGCTCCCACACAGGAAGCCCCCAGAAGGGTGCTCTGGGCCCCTTCGTCCTGGGCGGGGCGCCTCCTGTGGCCCCAGGGGAACACGGTGTCAGGCGCCTGGTCAGTGAGGCTGTGCCCGGGACCAGTGGCTCCGCTTGGCTGCTGACCCCAGGACGCAGCAAACACTGGGCCAGTGTCAGCCGGGTCAGCCCCCTGCCAGCCTGGGGACTGCAGCCGCGGCGGGATGCCGGCCCTCAGCTCACGTCCTGCACGGCCCTGCCCCCTCCTGAGGCCCAGAGGCACCGGGAGCCCGCACTGGGACCAGTCCCCCCGCCCCCCGGGTCTCTCCCTGAGGGGCAGTGGTCAGGACCCCGGGGGCACAATCCTGGGGGAGACGGGGCCCCTCCTCTGTGTGTGCTTCCCCAAGGCGAGGGGCGCGGCCCACCTCAGCCACTGCTTGTCTGCTTGGCCACTTTTCCTTTTCTTTCTGTGGCGCTGGGGACTGAACCCAGGCCCTCTGCACTTAGCTGCACCCCCAGCCCTCGCTTATTTGTGTGTTGAAATCTCACTAAATTGCCCAGGCTGGGATCGCACTTGAGGCCCTCCTGCCTCTGCCTCAGGCTGCTGGGGTGACAGGTGTGCGCCCCGCCTGCCTCTGTAAGGAGCCGCCCTCCACGGAGGGCCCCTGGGGGCCAGGCGCAAGGCAAGAGGCTCACTCCCGGGGTTCCCCAGAGCTTCCCGTCCCGGACAGGGTGGCCTCGCCCTCCCTGGGCCTCAGTCTCCCCTCCCCGTGCCCCCACTGCTCCAGGAGAAGAAGCAGCGCCGGGCTGAGAACCTGAGACGCCGCCTGGAGAACGAGCGGAGGGCCGAGGTGGTGCAGGTGGTGAGTGCGGCGCAGCCTGAGGTGGGCGGCCCTTCGGGGCGGGGCAGGCCGGCTCCTCCCTGACGCCCCCACCCCACCCCCAGATCCGCAACCCCGCCAAGCTCAAGCGGGCGAAGAAGAAGCAGCTGCGCTCCGTCGCCAAGCGGGACACCCTCGCCCTGCTGCAGAAGCAGCCGCCCCGGCGGCCAGCGGCCGAGGCCTGAGCGCAGGACCCCCGAGGGCCGCCCGGCGACTCGGAACCGGAGCCCGGCTGGGAGGCTCGGCTCAGCCTGCTCCCTGCCCTTGCCAAGTGCCTTCTGCCCCAGGACAGTCGCTGGCGACGCCAGAGTGCATCTGGCCGCTCCCACCTGGCGCTGAGTCAGGATGGGGGTGCAGTGGGGACCTCGTCCTGCCCCCGGGCTGCGGTTGGGGGTGTGGGTGCCCAGTGTGCTGGGTGTGAGTCCTTCCCGCTGCGGGCCGCAGGCCAGAAGAGCTCTTACTCTCTGGAGAAGGAAATAAATGAGAGAGGCGCACCGCGTGTTGGGGCCGAGCTGCAGGGCGGGGACAGTGCGGACGCGCCATGTTCTGCATCGTCACCGGAGGGGCAGCTGCCCGGGCCCCGGGGGTCACAGGTGGGCGCCACCGAGGTCCTAGGGTGATACTGCCCAGAGCGAGCGCAGCCTGCTGGGCGGCACCCCCAGGGCTCCGCCCTGGGCTCCGGGAAAGGGGCCTGGGCCGGCAGCAGAGAGTCCCCTGAGGCCACCACACTGACCTCCTAACGCAGGCAGGGAGTTGGGGGGGCGGGGCGGGGGCGGAGTTTTCCGGGCCCAGCTGCATAGCGGGTTCCAAAGCTCCTGCCGGCAAGCGTGAAATCCCGAGTTAAACGCCCGATATCCCCCCACAAACCAAGTGCGCATCACTGGGTCGGGCCCCACGCCCTGCGTGGCAAGCGCAGCGCCAGCCGGTCTCTGTGTCGCTGCTAACCTGCAGACCGCGCAGATTCCTGTCATCCCGGCACTTGGGAGAGCCACATGGGGGTCGAAGATCGGAGTTTACGCCGGGCGTGGTGGTGCACGCCTGTAATCCCAGCGCTCCGGAGGGAGGCTGAGGCAGGAGGATCCTTGCAAGTTTGAAACCAACCTGGGCTACGAAGTGAGCTCAAGCCCAGCCTGAACAGCGTAGGGAGACCCTGACTCATAAAGACAGAAGTTAGAGCTTAGTGCCCTCCTCAGAAGCTAGCAAAATACAGGGCTCAGCACAGAGGCCCTGGGGGTTCCACCGTCAGAGTCAGGGCCCCCTGCCCGCCTACAGAGCCTCCCTCTGCCCCAGAGCCCTGGAGACAGCAAGCACATGGAGACTGAAAAGTGCTACTTCCGCTCACTTTATTTTCTTATTATTATTTGTTTGTTTGTTTTTGCGGCACCGGGGATTGAACTCACAACCTCGCACCTGCCAGACAGACGCTTGAGCCACTGAGCCAAACTCCCAGCCCTGGTTTTTTTTGAGGCAGGGTCTCACTATGTAGCTCAGGCCGGCCTCCGCTCACTTTATTTCTGCAAGTCAGAGTCGGGCGCTCAGAGCCGCGGTTTCCTGGGAGCCCGAGCCCACCCGGCCGCGCCTTCCCCTACCCGGAGGCTGAGCTGGGCATGTCGTCGCTACCCGTCCCCCGGGAGCCCCGCAGCCAGCGGAGCAGGGAGCAGGCCCGGCGGGCGGCCGGCGCCAGCGACAACGACGAGGACGCCGAGGCCACGCCGGGGGAGGAGGAGCCGCGGCGGCGGCGGAGGCGGCGGGAGCCGGGCTCGCCGTCGTCCACCAGCACGCTCTCGAGCACGGCGCGCAGCGAGCGGCGCAGCTTGCGGCCCACGTCGGGGCAGGTGAGCACGTACAGCAGCGGGTTGACCACGCTGTTGACGAAGGCCAGGCTGGTGACGAAGGGCAGCGCGCGCCAGGCCAGCGGCCGCAGGGCGGGCACGGCGTGCGCGCGCGCCTCGATCAGGCTGAAGGCGTGGTAGGGGCCCCAGCAGAGCGCGAAGGCCGCCACCACCGCCGCCACCAGGCGCGCGAAGCGGCCCGGCCGGGGCCCGCCCTGCGGCCGGTGGCGCAGGCGCGCGCTCAGCACGGCGTGGCTGGCGGCGATGACCCCCAGCGGCAGCGCGAAGGCCAGCAGGAACTTGCTGAGCGCCAGCGCCGTCTGCCGCGCGCCGCACGTGGCGTCGCGGTCGGCGCCCGGCGCCAGCAGCAGCACGTTGTAGTAGCACATGGTGCGGCCGTCGCGCCGCGGGATGGTGTCGCGGAACACGAAGTAGGGCACCGTGTTGAGCAGCGCCAGCGCCCACAGCGCCGCGCACACCCTGCGCGCCGCGGCCACCGAGCGGTGGTTCTGCGCCCACACCGGGCGCACGACGCGCACGCAGCGGTCCAGGCTGATGGCGCTGAGCAGGAAGCCGCTGGCGAACATGTTCAGGAAGAACACGGACGAATGCAGCTTGCAGAAGGCCGTGCCCAGCTCCCACGAGTGCCCCACGGCCAGGAAGTAGGTGAAGAAGGGCAGCGAGGCCGAGGCCAGCAGGTCGGACAGCGCCAGGTGCAGCGCCCAGGTGGTGACCACGGTCTGGCGCATGCGGCAGCCCACGACGAAGACGATGAGGCCGTTCTCCGCCAGCCCCAGCAGCGCCGCCAGGCCGTGCAGCAGCACCGAGGCGTGGTCCATGTAGCGCAGGCTGGAGTTGCCGTGGCTGCCCTGCAGGCTCATCTGCTCCAGCACCGGGCACAGCGGCTTCAGCGTGGCGTTGGCCATGGCGGGGCCTGCGGGGCGGAGACGGAGGCGCTGAGCCGGCGGGGAGGGGCCGGCAGCCCCGGGCCGGCTCCACCTCTGCAGCGGGGCGCCCCGTCAGAGCCGGAGGCTCGGGGATGTCGGAGGTCAAGCCATGGGCTACCCCGCGGGAAGGCCGCACAGGGCATCTCTACGCCCGAGCGCGGAGCCAGACGTGGCCTATTGCAGACAACAGGGGCCTCGCCCGGGTCCCTGCCTCCCTGTCCGCGGCACCCCAGCAGCAGTGGCCCCCACAGACCTGGCTGCCAGCGTGCCGACCGCAGGGCCCCTGATAGCAGGAGCGGAAGCGAGATAAGGGCAGGAGGAACTCCCGCATGGGGCTCTGGGCCGGCCAGGGCTCCCCCCGGGGCGGCAGGGCCAGGAGACCCACGCTGCCTGTCCTTGCCCCCACCCCTCCTCGGACTGGGATTCGTTGGGCGGTGCCTGGGGGCCGGAGCAGTCGCAGCCGGCTGCAGGGGTGCGCGGAGGAGTGGGGCACGGCGGGAGCCGCCCACCGGCCGGGGCTCAGGAGGTGCTGGGCACACGACAGGTGGGGACCTCGGCGGGTCCCCTGCTCCCGGTGCTGGGAGAAGCACACAGGACCTCCCCAGCCCGTTGCAGAGGGGGCGGGAGCCTCCCCAGCAGGACCTCGGGGAGACCGAGGGTGCACAGCGCTCTGGAGGGAACAGGGCGCACCATCAGCGCGTCCCAGAACAGCTAAGCCCACCCCTCCTGGGGACCAAGGCGGGGAGGGCCCCGGAGCGGCAGGGAGCCCCGCCCACGCGCGGTCCGAGAGCCGGGCATGGCGTGGGGCTGCCCGCGCTGTAGGGTCCGGGAGCCCCGCGCCTCTCCGCGGGGGCCGTGCTGAGGGTGGGCGACCTGCGCCCTGTGGTCCTCGGCGGCAGCGCTGGGGCCGGACCCGCAGACCAGCGCCGTTGGCTCCCCGGCAGGGTGCTGCACGGCGGGGGCCACTACCAGGTCCCCGCCAGGGTGACAGTCACGGCCAGCGTCCTTCCTTGCCGGGGTGAGAGCAGGGGACGGCAGAGACCCAGGCTCTGGAGTCCGGCCCGGGGCTGAGCCCCCGCCGCCTGCACGCACCAGCGCGGTGGGGCGCTGGCCGGCTCCCGGCACCCCGCCCCGCCCCGCCCTCTGCCCTGCAAAGCTGTCCTTGCTGGGGTTCGGGCCACCGCCCCTTACTTGGACTCCGGCCGAGACGGGCAGCGGCAGCGGTGAGCCTCGCGGCTGGGACAGGCGGAGGGAGCAGCAGGCAGCGGAGGAGGCGCTGGGCCGCGGTGCGCGCCTGGGCGGGGCCGCGAGGCAGGGCTGTCCCGCGGCGGGGCGCAGCCAGTCAGGCCCTCCGCCGGGGGGAGGCGGCCGCCAGGGGACCGCCGTGCGGGGCGCCGCTGTGTGCGGGGCCTGACTCGCGTGTGCCGGGTGGAGCGTCGAGGTGACACGCGAGGTGCGCGCCTGGCCCAGGTCCCTGTCCCGGAGCCCCGAGGGCGCGGCCGGCGTCCGTCCACAGCAGGCTCCTGAGAGACACCTGGTGCTCTGCGAGTTAGGGACCCCCTCCCCGCAATGCCCAGAAAAACGGGAGACCCGCGATGCACCGGGGTTCTCACTGGAATGCGGGGTGCGCTGACCCCCAGGGACAGGAACAGGGAGGCTTGGCTACCAAGACTCGGGCCCCAGCCCGACCCGGGACCGGCCACGCGGGCGCCACCCGGCACTGGGCCCAGTGGTCACTCCTGGTGGCCAAAGGCGAATCTCTGAAGATCCTCGCACCACCGGGGCCAGCCCTGAAGTGCAGGGGCTGGACACAGACTGCTCAGGACAGGAGTGACCCCTGTCCCCAGGTCGAGTGGCGGCTCGGGCCCTGGCCCTGCTGCGTCCCCTTGTGTGTGAAGAGCAGGGCGCCCTTCCCGCCCGCCCCCCGCGGTTCCTCCTCCCTGTGACCCGGGCCGGGCCGCTTTCCCAGCCCTCCCCGAGGACTGCTCGATACCAAAAAAAACAGCCGCTGAGCTTCCTGGAGTCGTCGGGATGACCCCGAAAAGGACTCGGGGCCAGCGGGCCCCTGGGGTGTTTTCTGGAGAAGCGAAGGGCACTGGCCTCTCTCCGGGTCTCTGGGTCCCGGGGTCCCCCGGGCTGTTCTCCCACGGTGACATCTGCAGCAGCCCTCGTAACCCGGGCCGGGGTCGGGCAGGTGGAGGCCAGGGCAGAACCCACTGACAGGGCCCCCTGTCGTCCCCAGGCCAAGCCACGCTCACTGCACCTGGCACAGCCTGCCGGGGCGCAGGCTCCTGACCCCATCCGGGCCCTGCCTGGTGTCCCCCAGGTGCCCCCCGGGTAGATCGCAGCAAGTCCCCACGTCCTGGGGACCCTGGTGCCACGTGTGGCCCCACTGCGCCCCGCGTGTGGCATACATTGTGTGGAGGGGGACGGATCCAAGTCCCTTCCACCTGCCCCGCCCCAGGGTCTCTGTCACAGACGCAGGCTGAAGAGGAAGAGAGGTGCAGCCAGAAGGGAGCGGTGAACCCAGCAGGCCAGCCTCAGAGACCCCGCCCCCTGTCCGCCCCCTGTGCCTCTCCCTGGTCACATCCTGTCACTGCCTCGCCACCCCGCATCTCCAGGCTGTCTCTGTGCCCCTATTTGTGCCATCTGCTGTTCGTTCTTTCCTTGGCCTGTTGGTGGACTCCTACCTGTACTTCAAAACCCTGGCTATCAGTTACCACCTCTGAGAGGACTGCTCTGATTCTCAGACAGGCCCCGCCTCCCACTCCACCCTCCTCCGGATCTTTGTGTCACTTTACACCTGTGTGCTTAGGTCCTTCCTATGTCCCCTCCCTGCCGCAGTACAGCGCCCTGCACCCCAGGTCGGCACCGAGGCCAATCGTGTACGTAAGTCGGAGCCCCAAGGGGGGCCGGTGACGCCCTCAGAGTAGGAGGTGACAGGTGACCAGGCCGGGACTGCGCCCAGCACTCTGGGACACCACAGCCCTGGCCCCTCGTGTGTCGTCACGGACTTCATTTCTCAGAGCCATCCCAGGTGCACGGAGCTCGGGCACGACAGGACGAGGTGTCCCTGGTGGCCGTGCCCTCCATCCCCAGAACTGCTCGTCCACACCGCCCGCACCTGTGTCCTTTCTCCCCGGGACCTCACAGCAGCAAGGGCCGAGCTGTCTCCTGTGCTGTCGGGCCGGGTCCACTTTGGGGCATTTTGTTGATTCTTTGGTTGGTGTTTTTGAGATAGGGTCTCGCTCTGTAGCCCAGCCGGCCTTGAACTAGTAGGGACCCTCCTGCCTCAGCCTCCTGATGGTGGCATGACAGGTGTGTGCCCCCTGGGCAGTTTGGGAGCATTTTGGACTTCGGATTTTCAGGTAAGGGCACCCAGCACACACTGGTCCCTCGAGGGCCTGAGCACCCCTCCTGGCCCCCACACCTGCTCCTCCCTGGAAACCCGGCCCCACCCTGCCAGGCTGCTGAACACCCTTGGCCCTGCCAGGAGGGCACCGCCCCTCAGTCCCGGTCCCGGCAGCCCTGCGCCCCACAGCCACCCCAGAGAAGCGGGGACAGCCTGACACGGCCCTGCATGGAGGAGCCTGTGTCACGGCCTGCTGCCCCTGCCCCTCCTGCCCCTGCAGCCCCTCCTGCCCCTCCTGCCCCTCCGGCCCCAGGTGCCCTGCCTGCCCCCCATGTGGGGAGCTGTTGAAGCTGGAAACCGCCCACACGCGGAGGCTGGAGCAGGCCCACCCCCAGAGCACAGAGCGCCACCCGAAGAAGCTGCTTCAGCCCAGAGCACACCTGGCCCGGGACGATCTGAACAGTGGGGGGCTGGGACAGTGGCGTGTCACTTGACATTAAGTTGCTAGAAGGCGTAAATAAACGCCCTGCAGTGAGGGCCTGGTCCTTTCCTCCCATTGGGAGGGCGAGGGCTCCTGCTGACCCCAGCGTCGTCTCCTCTTTATTTTCCCATCCTCTGAGGTCCCGCACCCCAGGAACCTCTGGAGTCACATGGGTCGCGGCATCGGGCGCCAGGACACGGACGGGGTGGGAGGCTGAGGGCGAGGGGACACGTCTCAGGTGCACACTACTAGGTACAGGTCAGCGGTCATCCTGGGGTGTGTGGACGTTGGCTCCATCGGGGGTGAAGCGTGGGGCACTGACGCTCCTTCTTCCCCAGGGCCAGTTACAAATGGGCTGGGAGAAGCCCCTTCCCCAGAAAAAGGAAACAGTGCGTTGATGTCATTAGGGGTGTAATTACGGGGCAGACAGCTTTTAAAGAATGGCACGTGTGTGTGGAAATGGTTGTCACACGCTTGATTCCAGTACTTGCTTCTCTTCCGTGGACTTGGTTAGGAAGTGTCCCGAGGGCTGTGGGCTTGTTGAGACAGCCGCGAGGGAACTGGCTCCGAGCAGTATTTTGAAGTCCCGAGCAGGGAGGAGATGGCGGAGTGGCGGAAACTCCTCCGATGCGGGGTAGTAAGCTGTGTAACCTTGCTCTGCTAGATAAGGAGGGGGAGGTGGGGGCGGGTCCCCCACTAGAAGGGAGCTCTGCAGGCAAATTGTTTTTGTACCCGGGATTGAAGTCACAGCCTCACGCCTGCCAGGAGGCGCTCACACCACTGAGCTGAACCCCCGGCCTGTCAGTTCTATTTTACAACACCCAGGATTTTTAACTAAGCCAAAAGCAGCTGTCCCCACCTTTTCAGCTCGGAGAAATTCGGCTGCGTCACAGGTTGGACCTTCGCCTCTCAGGGAGCAGAGCCGGTGTCTCCGTCTCCCTTGCAATTGGTGCTAAAAGAAGCCAGGCGGGTGGGGGAGTACACAGAGGGTTTCAGCGTATCTACCGGGTTACTAAACTTCCAATCCCCAGTAGTCTGAGACAGATTCTAATCACTCAGGTCATCAGTTCACAGCCTAAAGGAAGAAGAAACAAAGCTGCTTGTCTTTGTTGTGGGGGAGGGGCATTTTTCTAAAAGTCGCACTTCTGCACCTGTAGGGGCAGCACGGCCACTAACTGTCCCTTCAGCTATCTGTGCGAAGTGTAGGCGTCAGTAATGTTGGGCCATTCGGTGTAAATTCAAAACTGACGTGGAAGGCCCGCCTGACCCAGGAGAACCCCTCTCGGGGCCTGCAACAGGCCTGCCCGACGGTGGGGTGCGTTCCTCACTTCCTCCCCAGCGCCATTTGCCGTGGGTTTATAAAACTTCTAAGACGACAGATTGTGGCCCCAAATGACTGGAAAGAAATAGCTGAAGCGTGTTTAAGTCCGGGGAAATTACTTGTGGAAAGCAAAGGTTTTGCATTGTGCCCAGAGCCGCCCTCCCGCGGTGCCGTTACAGGGGATATGTTAGTGGACCGCGGTCACCTTGCTCTTGCTAAGCAGAGAGTCCATCCGTTTAGAGCAGCAACAGCCCGGGTGCGGAGGGACCGGCCTTCACCAGCTAAAAACCCCACTGGACTGACTTCTAGCCCACAGGGTCTAAAAGCATTTCAGGATTTTACCTTTAAAAATGCAAATAAATGGTGGGAGGCACTGAGACTTCCCTGGGCCCCCGGCCCGGCCCGGCTCGGTGAGCGGCCCTGCCCCGTGGGCTTGCTGAGGCAAATCATAATGCAGGAACTCGTTCATGAGTCGGCAACTTACAGGTATTTCATGATCAGTTAGGAGGCTCTGACCAAGCTGCTGCTGAATTCAGTTGATCGTGACGATGTCCACAGCCCAGCCGCCGGCCTCCGAGGGGCACTGAGTCAGAGAAACTGTCTGTGCCTCAGGGCGCCCTGGGCCGACTCGAGGGCCCCTGCCCAGATGCCCCTGTGTTGCGGTGATGCCCCTCACTGCGCTCGCTCCACAGGGCCCCTCCCCTGGCTCCCGGGGTGTTTCTGTTGTTTCTAGACCAGCCTGCTGGTCAGTGTGTGACTTAGTGCATGAAACTGATTATGTAACGTTGTGTCACTTGCTTTTTATTATTATTTTTTTTTTTGGTAGCACCGAGGATCAAACTCACAACCTCGCACCTGCCAGACAGGCGCTTAAGTCACTGAGCCAAACTCCCGGCCCTGGTTTTTTGAGGCAGGGTCGCACTGTGTAGCTCAGGTTGGCCTTGCGCTCGTGTTGTAGCCCAAGCCGGCCTCGAACTCATAACGCTCCTCCTGCGTCAGCCTCCCGAGTGCTGGGATTAAAGGCGTGCGCCACCACGCCCGGCTTGCCGCTGGTTTTGTACCTCCCACTTCTCAATTTTCTTTTTTGGTACCAGGGATCGAACTCACAACCTCACGCTTGCCAGGCAGGCACTTGTACCGCTGAGCTAAATCCCCGGCCCCGCCACTTCTCAATTCCATGTGAACTAAACTTTTCCTAAATTCAGTGCTTTTGCTTTTGAGGAATTATCCCTGCAGCAGCCCACGGCGTGAAGATGCAGCAGTCCGCTGGGGTGAAGGTTAAATGCCGCCTTCTTATCTCCTCGGCACAGAGGCCTCTTTTCGGTGTGGTTTGGTTCGGTTTGGTTCGGTTTGGTTTGGTTTGGCTCGGCTTGGGAATGTCCCCGCAACACACTGAGGGGCAACTCCACCGACCTAACAAGCCTTCCGATGCCAGCCCGCCGGTGAGGAGGCGGGACAGGGCTCCAGCACCCCAGCCACCCCCGCCTTCTCTCATCACCGGCGCGTGCGCTTTATGCACGGGAAGTTTATGGAGGCGCCGGCACTGCCGCGTTCAGGTCCCCAGTAGCAGCGGGGCCTCTAGGCCAGAGCTAGCGCGCAGCCTGCCCGCCCGGCACCCGGGGTCAACGGGCAGTGGCCGTGGCTGTGCACCGTGTCCCAGGATTTCCCCACGGCGGCCCGCACAGCAGCTGGCCACACCACGGCCTCCGGGTGGGGAGACGGAACCGGCTCCGGGCGCCTAACCAGTTCAGCAAGCTCATAGCGTAGATTTCAGAAAGAAAGCCGGGAGTTCACCTCGTAATAGATTTCACTTGACGGGATACACCGTTAAAATTTTTAAATTCTAGTAAAGATGGAGCTACCGCGGCAGGAAGGTAGCACAATCACGTAACGGCTGAGGAGCCCGTTGGAGAGATCTGCACGCGGGACAGTGAAGCGCCCAGCCAGGGCCAAGGCGGGGCCGAGGGCTGCTGGTGGCTTCCCAGGAGATGCTGAGTGGCCTGTCTGGGGGCCACAGACCACGCCACAGCTGATGGACAAGCATGGGGGTGGATCAGACCTGAGGCCACTGAAGGAATCGCCGCGGGATGCCCAGGACATGGTAACCAAAAATGAAAACCAAAGGTCTAAACAGGTGATCACAGTATACAGAGATGACCAGACTGAAAGTTTAGTGAAAGAAGGGGGCACAAAAAGTTACTAGTATTCTTAAGATCAAATACAAAAATGTATGTTAATTATAGATAAGATTTTGCCTTCTCTAAATCCTTTTTTTTGTTTTTTTTTGTGTGTTTTTGCGGCACCAGGGATTGAATTCACAACCTCGCGCCTGGCAGACAGGCGTTTAAATCACTGAGTCAAACTCCTGGCCCTGGTATTTTGAGGCAGGGTCGCACTATGTAGCTCAGGCCGGCCTTGCGCTTGTGTTGTAGCCCAAGCCAGCCTCGAACTCACAACGCTCCTCCTACCTCAGCCTCCAGAGTGCTGGGATTAAAGGTGTGCACCACCACGCCAGCTCCAACTAAAGTTGCACAGAATATCATTGTAGTGTGTTCACACTGGTCATCATCAAAAAATAAATAAAGCAATAAGGTTTTTGAGTTAAAGATGCCCATACAAAGATTTCATACAGCTATGACAGATTGTTATTAATCTCACGGTGTATTCATGTATACCTGCTTCCTGATGCACAAGTTTTCCAAAATGTAAAACAAGGATTACTTATGTTGGCAGAATTTTGTTTCAGATTCAGACCTCTGCCTTCAACAAATGCTTCTAAGGTACATCCCACTGCAGGTCAACAAGTTAGGTCAAAGCTTCTTACCTATTAGATAGGGAGGACTGACCAAAGGGGGGGTGTCTTATGTCAAAAGTGAAAATTCAAGCATGTTACAAAATGTCACCATGATTGTGATGCTATAATACTAGGTATAGTTTAGATTTCTAATTTTCTGTGCAAAATACGTAACTGTTAACATTCAAATGTTAAAACATCCATGGAGCACAAGGCCGGCCTGAGCTACATAGTGCGACCCTGCTTCAAAAAACTAGGGCTGGGAGTTTGGCTCAGTGCCTTAAGCGCCTGCCCTGGCAGGCGCGAGGTTGTGAGTTCAATCCCTGGTGCCGCAAAAAAAAAAAAAAAAAAAAAAAAAAAAATCCATGGTTAATAGGAAACAACGGTTCCATTTAATGCTCTAAGAGGCTTGATATTTTGATGAGATAAAATGCTAAGCTTACTGCCTCTACCACACTGTACTGTTATCAGTCTTTTCTTCTGGATATTCAACAACTGAGGTTCAGAGACCAACAATTAGAGAGCTAGATGGGCTAAGAGGAGAGCCACTATTGTGGCCCTAGCCCTCCAAGGTCAGTGAGGACCCAGGACATTAGAGAACCTCTGCTGTGACACCCGATACTCAGTGAGTCCCTGGTCGTCTGATCAAGGAAACTATGAGACCACAGAGGAAAGTGATCATTGGTGTGTGGTGTGCCTAAGGAGAGTCACCAGGAGAAAAAATCTCCCGGGCTTTCACAGAAAGCAACTTGGTCAAGCAGTGGCCGTGACTCATCCAGATGGCTGACACTGACAGAAGAGCCGAGAGGTGCTACGCACGGTTCCAAGGTAAATCCTGAGGAGACTTAACTGACCTTGCCAGACAGCAAGAGATCCATTGTATTTAATACAGGTCTCGCCTTAACTTGGTCTTGGACATCCTGCAGGCAAGTACGACTTCAGGAGGTACAGTGTAAGGCCACAGTAACACGCTGCTATCAAAGCAGCTCCAGTCACTGACGCCTTCTGACGGCGGCTGGCCGCGCTGGTGACTGTGCTGTTCCGGGCTAACGGGCTGTACGGGGCTTCAATCGCGGGAGTTCTAACAGCTCCTCCAGCTTCAGCAGAGCGCCCCACTGCGCAAAAGCAGAAGCGAGGAGAGGGGTGAAGCTGGAAACCGCCCCCACGCGGAGGCTGGAGCAGGCCCACCCCCAGAGCACAGAGCGCCAGGGCAGCCACCTGAAGAAGCTGCTTCAGCCCGGAGCACACCTGGCCCCGGACGATCTGAACAGTGGGGAGCTGGGACAGCGGGGGGTCACGTGTGACATTAAGTTGCTAAGAGGTGTAAATAAACGCCCTGCAGTGAGGGCCGGGTCCTTTCCTCCCATGGGGAGCGCGAGGGCTCCAGCTGACCCCAATGTCGTCTCCTCATTTTCCCATCTTCTGAGGTCCTGCACCCCAGGAGCCGCGTGGGCCGTGGTGCCCCCACACCCCGCCCCTCTTGCCCCTCCTGCCCCGCCTGGCCTGAGGCCAGCTGTGACTGGATGGCAGCACGCAGCCTCGGGGACCCCCGTGCTGTCTGCCTCCCCGTGCTGGCTGAGTGGGTGGGCCAGGCAGGGGGACTGGAGCCAGCCAGGCCACTTGGGGAAGGCCCGGCCCCTGAGCTTACCCTGGCAGACGGGACCTCCGACGCTAGCCTGGCCCCCGACTCCCAGCACTGCCCCGAGCCTGGGATCCCGGGCTAACAGGAAAGGGGTGCCTGCGGGTCCCCAGGTGACACGGCTAACCCAGCCTGTGGGCTCCATGAAGCCCGGACCAAAATCCTCACCCTGCCCCTGCGGTGGGCACCCAGGAAACCGCCCAGGGCCTCACTGCCCACCCAGGATGAGGGTGAAGGACAAAGGACCCAGTTACCGGGCAAGGGGCTTGCCAAGACCACCCGGCCAGCCAGTAGCAGAGCTGAGGCTGAAGCGTCCCCAGCAGCCTCCTGCCTCAGCCTCCCCCACCACGTTTGGGAACCGGTTTGAGAACAACTGCTCTGTCTGCTACTAGGGGTCAGCTTGGCGCCTGGGCAGCCCACGGTCCTCGGCCCTCCAAGAATTGTGGAGCCGGGAGGGGGCCTGCAGTCCACTCCGGGGACAGAAACGGGCTTTGCTCAGCCCCAGGCCCACCCGCTGCGGCCTCGCTCCGTGGTCTGTAAGGCCAGCGTGGCGCCGTCCGCTGTGACATTTATAATGCGGTGCCGGCCCCAGGAGGGATCGTGGGCACCCAGGCACGCACTGCAGGTTCTGTTCCACGCGCCTGCTCTGCGGCACAGCACTGTCACGTACCCAGGTCCGCTTCTAAATCCCTGCCCACGCTGGGCATGGTGGCACAGTCCCAGCACACAGGAGGCTGAGGCAGGAAAAGGCACCTCAAGTTCAAGGCCAGCCCGAGCTGCATAGTGAGACCCTGCTGTCGCCCCGAAAAAGGACTCATCGCCTGTTGCTGTGCGGGGCAGGGGCCAGCGGCGAGGAGGCTGACCCAGGCCCCGGCCCCACGTGAACTCCCGGGATGACGCTGCTCTCTGCTTCCAAGTGTGCAGATGAGTTTTGTCTTTTGAGACCGGGTCCCCCTCTGGGGGCAGGTGTAGGAGTGGCGTGGACGCCACCGTGGTCACACTGAGACTTTTTCACTTTTTTTAAATACGAGACTGGATATCTTGCATTGTTTTGTACCAGTTCAAACGTGTGCCTGTGGGTGGGGGTGCAGACCCATGTGGCCCCTGTGGAGGTCAACGTGGGGTGTCCTCAGAACACCAGGACCAGCTGTTCCCCCGGCCCCAGGTGTCTTCCCAGAAGAATGAAAAGTGTCACGCCAGAGTGACAGGCGCACACCCCGTTATAGCAGCACAGTCTGGAAGAGCTACATTTTGGACGCAGCCCAAGTACCATCAGCTGCTGAGGAGATAAAAAGGTGTTGGGGGTGTGTGGTTTTTTTTTATGATGGAGTACTACTCAGCCACAAAGAAGAATACTCTTGAGACATTTCTAGGAAAACAAACGCACCTACTCTTAAGTGAAATAAATCAGACACATAAGTAAATACCGCAGTTTCTCTGGTGTGAGAAACTGGAAGTGTAAAGAAGGACCAGAATGTATAGCAGGTATTGTGAAATAGGAAGAAAATGTGTTTTGGGAAGGGGAACAGGGGAGGGGGAGAGGGAAAGGAAGGGAAAAAAAATGAGAGAAGGAAAAGTATGTAAAACAATAAAATAAAACGAGCACGTGTTCCCCGACTGGTGGTTTGACTGTGACAGGTCTGGGTCCTTCTGGAAGGACTGGAAGCTGTCCTTAGGGTGTCAGGCCCACGCGGTCACGCGCGCTGCTTCTAGGGGCCACACCTGGGGGGGGGGAGACCTGGGGTAGAAAGGGCCTCAGCAGCTGTCCCCACCCCCAGGAGGGGCTCTGGTCACTGCCACCCCGCTGCCAGCCGCTGGCTCATTCCTCGCATTCATTGCTGCTGGACAGGCTTACGCGGCGGCGAGTCTCCCCGTGTTCGCCCCGGGACAGGGCCCGCGTGGCCCCCACAATACCCACTCGCTCTTCGGTAAACTCCCGGGATGACGCTGCTCTCTGCTTCCAAGTGTGCAGATGAGTTTTGTCTTTTGAGACCGGGTCTTGCTACGAAGTTCAGGTCTATGGCTATCCTGCCTCAGCCTCCTGAGTGCCCCCACGCCTGGCTGTACCTGAGACTCGGTTCCTGACACTCATGTCGTACCTGGACTAAGTCAGGTCACCTAAGGGCGCCACACCCCGGCACACCCGGAGCAGGAGACCGGGAGGCTCGGGGCACTGCTGCCCCGCCGTTGGGAGCGTTGGGAGCGCTCCTCGCTGCGGCTTTCCTGGCCCCCAGGTCGGGTCTGAGCCCGGCCGGCCGGGGGCCGCCCCGGAGCAGAGTCAGCTCGATGCGGCTGATAGCGGCCACCCCATCACCTCGACAGGAAGCGCGCTGCTCCGGGCCCCACGTCTGTTTTTCCTGCCCCTGGGAGGCTGAGCCCCAGGGGGTCCCTTCGCAGGCTCGCGGTGGCCCCAGGCACTGTGGTGGGCTGGAGGGGCCCTGCAGGGCGCCTGTGTCCCTCCCGCAGGAGCTCACAGGGCTGGACACTGCGCGGGGGACGCTGGGTGGGGGAGGCTGCGCCGGCAGGGGCGTGGCGGGGAGGGGCGCAGTCCCCAGAGTCTGGGAAGTGAAACTGGCTTCTATTCTGGGTGCTTCCACAGAAGCGCGGCCGGAAGCGCTGCTCCCATGTGCGCGGCCTGGGCTGGGGGGCACGGGGTGACCGTAGACACACCCACTGCCCGCAGGTCCAGACTCGCACGGCAGCCTGCATGAGGGCGCGGGTTCAGACAAACGCCGAGGCTCCGTCGGGGGAGCCGGAGGGCCGAGCTCAGACGGACTGTGGTGACCCGGTAACCCCCAGGGTCCCGCCCTGGGAAACTCGCCTTGGTGGCAGGCACTGCAAGCCTGGCACTCTGGGAGGCTGAGGCAGGAGGAGCACGAGTTCAAACCAGGCTGGGAAGCCTGTGACTTCACCAGAACTCGGTTCAAGTGAAGAAGGGGACGAGAAGCCGGGCACGGTGGCACCTCAGTCCCCGCCAGCACCTCGCTGGCCTCACTTGCTCTGTGCCGCCCGACAGCTCTCGAGGAGAGCACTGCCGAGCCAGGCTGCACCCCGTGGCCACCTCCGCCACGGCAACCACCACGGCCAGGCCCTCCTGTGAATCTTAGCCACTCCTCCCAGGGACCCACTAGGGTCCGGCTTCCCGACAGTCCATGCCCCGAGGCCCAGCGTAGACCCGGCGCCCCATGGCCACCTGCCCGGGACAGCACCAAACACGTGGAGGGAGGCCGCTGTGCGTTTTCTTTTTTTAATGAAACTAAATCGCTGCTTATAAAACCTGTGGGACCCCCCCACCCCTGGGCCCAGGCTCTGATCCCCGGGCTGGGGCCGTGTGGATGGGGGTGGTCCACGCTGCCACGGCCCTTTGGCCACGGCAGATAGAGTGAAGACGTGAGCGTCCCCCCCGCAGTCCCCTGCCACCCGCCCCACCCCGACCACCCCACCGCCACCGCCACCGCCCCCGCCCTTGAGCGGCGCGGCTACAGGCTGTAGAACTTGAGGCTGCGGTCCATGCCTGTGGACGCCAGGAACTTGGCGTGGTGCCCGAAGGCCACCCCCGTGGTCAGGCCACTGTGCTCTGTGGAGACGAGAGGCAGTGTGAGGCGGCGGGCGAGGCCATGGCAATGCCCGGGCCTCTCGGGGCTCCCCACGCAGCCTCCCCGTGCAGCCCAACTGCCACCACACAGAAACCCAGCTGGTGAGCCACAGCCAGGTTGCCCACTGCGCCCCAGGACAGCGTCCTGGGGGAAGGCGAGGCCACACTCGGCCACAGTGCCTCCCAGGTCCTCTGCACGGCTGGGCTTCTTCCCTGCAGCTCAGGTAAGCAGCCAAGCGGGGGACCGCCAAGGCCCGCCCTCGCCCCGCCCCCGGCCCCGCCCTCGGCCGCGCTACCTGTGAAGTGCAGGATCTCCGTCCACTGCTTGCAGATGTAGATCTGCACGTCCGTGCCCCCCAGTGCCAAGTAAGTGCCGCTCTGGTCGAAGATCAAGGACTTCACCTGGCGACGAGAGTGTGGTCAGCCTGGGGGCCGGCAGCGGCGGGGCCACGGGACAGGCGGCGCGGGGCTCACCTCGAAGTTGTTGTCCAGCTGCAGCGTCTTGAAGTTCTTCAGCTTGCGCAGGTCCCAGAGCTTCACGGAGGAGTCGTCGGCCGCCGTGGCCAGGTAGTAGCCGTTCTCGGAGAAGGCGATGCTGGTGATGGGGCCCGAGTGGCCGGGGAAGTTGGCCACGTTGGTGCGCTCCTGTCAGGCGCAGGGCGGTCACGAGGGGAGGACGGGCCCAGGTCAGCCTGCAGGAAGGGTGACCCCTGCCCCGGGCACCAGGCCGGGCTGCGGCCCCTACCTTCAAGTCCCAGATCTTGATCTGCGAGTCCATGGTTCCCGTTCCAAAGATGAGCCCGTCGGGGTGGAACTGCGCGCAGGTGAGAGCTGCGAGAGGGAGGCGCCCGCTCAGCCCCGCACCTGCCGCCCCGGCCCGCTCACCCCGCCGCCCGCTCAGCCCCGCACCCGCCGCCCTGGCCCGCTCACCCCGCCGCCCGCTCAGCCCCGCACCTGCCGCCCCGGGCCCACTCAGCCCCACCACCCGCTGCCCCTGGCCTGCGCAGGCCCGGCCCCAGGCCCCAGGGAGCACTCACAGCAGCCCGAGGTCTCGTCCGTCACCTTGGTGAGCACGCGGCCCGTCTGGATGTCCGAGAACGCCCAGTACTGCGGGAGGAGGGAGCCGTGAGGCGGCCGAGCTGCCCGAGCTGCCCCAGCTGCCCCAGCTGCCCAGACCGTGCCCACCCCGCCCACCCCGCCCGGCCCTACGCCGCGCCGCACCTGGTCGTCGGAGGAGCTCAGGAGGTAGTCGCCGGTGGCGTGCAGGCTCAGGCCGGTCACGGCGCTCTCGTGGGCGCGCACCACCTGGACGCAGGAGGTGTTGGGGACCGACCAGATCCTGATGGTGGCGTCTGGGGAGGCTGAGAACACCAGCTCCTGAAAGGACAGCCAGGAGGAGGAGCGTCACAGAGAGGCCCCAGGAGGGCAGCCCTGTCCCCCCTCCCCCTTCGGGGGCCATCGGCAAGGCCGGCGCGCCACCTCGTGGGGAAACAGCGAACTGCGACATAGCAACTCCAGCGGCACTGCAGGGACCCGAGCAGGGCGCCGGGCGCCCCTGGGAATCTAACCTCAGCGCCACCACGCACAAAGCTGCCGGCAACGCAGGGGACCCGCGGCGTGAACTCTCCGAGGCCCGACGCCCCACGCATGGACGGCAGGGTAAGTCACGCTCCAGGAGACTGGACACCGCGACAGCAAGAGCCCAGACCCTGCCTGCTGTGGTTGGGACGCTTCCGCGCAAGACGCAAGCACGAGCACCAAGCCAACAGGGAGGCGCCCCGCCATTCTGCCTCACTCTCGAGCTCAGCGAGGAGGCCCGGGAGACCCCGTCTCCAAACAGTGTCCTCCTCCCCAGGACCAGAAACCCAGAGCTGGCAGCCTGCTCTGCTGAGCTCTACTCACTGTGGTATGCATTATTATTATCATTTTTCTTTTTGAAACAAGGTCTCACTATGCAGTTCAGGCCGGCCTTGTGCTCTCTCTGTAGCCCAGGCTGGTCTCAAACTTATAAACAATCCTCCTGTCTCAGCCTCCCAAGTGCTGGGATTACAGGCATGCACCACCAAGCCCCGCTGATTTTTTTTTGTTTTGTTTTTGAGGTAGTCTTACGATGTAGTTCAGGCTGGCCTCAAACTCAGTGACTCTCCTGCCTCAGCCTCCCAAGTGCTGAGACTGCAGAGGCGCACCACCGCACCGGCCCGTGGTTTAGCTTACGAACATTAAGATTTTCCCCCAATATAAAATATTTCAGGGACAGGCTTTTGTCAAACCGCATTCCCTTCCAGGCCTGGTTTGAAGCGTGCAGGCCACACCCAACCCCAGACAGCGCTGCAAGTGCCTACCCCTGAGCCAGGACAGCCAGGCGGCAGGGACCAGGCCTGGCTGGGGCCCCTACCTGGGATGGGTGGAACACCACGCTGGTGACCTTCTTGGTGTGGCCTTTGAGGGTGGCCAGGATTTGCTCGGAGCTCTTGTCGAAGACGACCACGTTCTTGTCCGCCCCGCCTGGAGGAGACCCCGAGGAGAGGTCTGAGCCGGGCTGCCCAGCCCCAGCCCCGGAGAAGTTGCCCCAGCCCGGCCCCGGCCCGGCCCCGGCCCCGGCTCACCGGTGAGGATCTTGTTGGTGTCGGAGGGGCAGAGGTCCAGGGCGAGGATCCCAGGGATACTGGCACTGTGCAGCCCCTTTGTGGAGGGAGAGAGCCCGGCAAAGCCACTCAGCAGCCGCAGAGGCCACGCCTGGCCCGTAGCTCCTCCCCAGCCATCCCAGCCAGGGAACAGAGACCCCTTCGGCCACCATGGGGACCCCCACCCCTGGGGCTCTGCAGGAACCCAGAGCTGGGGCGTGGGAGCTGCCTAACAGCTCGGCAGACAAGGGGGGGCCCCCTGAGCCCTGGACAGTGCCCCACGGGCCGAGCTGGGCTGGGCCCAGTGCTCACCACGTGCGATGCCACCTGCCGGTACTTGCTGAGCTCTTCTGGCTTCACCAGCTCCTCGGGTACCGTCTTCCCCCTCTGGAATCAGAGCCCCCCCCCACCAAAGCAGCGATGAGCCCCGGCCCGGCCACCCCTTCCAGCAGGACCACGCCTCACAGGCCCGGGCTGCCTGGAGAACCTACCTTCTTCCGCTCCGTGGTCAGCACCGTGGCCTTGTCTTGCAGCTAGGAGAGAGAAGACTCAGTATGAGACACGCCACCTCATAGACGCCGGCACCTGGGACGTGGGTGACACTGAGACCGCCCTCTCCGCCGGGCTCTGCACCTGTCCTTTCGCCTCAGGAGCTGCCCCTGCCCTGCTCTCGGCTGAGGAGACCAAGCCACCTGCCTGGTCACTGCGGTGACACCGGCTGCTCGGCTCCACCATGGAGTCAGTGCACTGTCTACACAGTAGTGCCCCGGGCGGAAGCAGACCCCAGCCCTGCCCCCAGCAGTGCCTTGGCCTCCGCCTCTTCTTTGACGCAGGCACGAGCCCAGGGGAAGCCGCGCAGCTCCCCGTGACAGCACGTACTCGAGCGCACCCTGGCCATCAGATCTCCTTGGGAGAACCTTGGCCCAGGGACTCGTGTGGTGTTACAAGTAGCAGTGGCAGGCACAGGCCGCAGGGCTGCCGAGTGACAGCATGGGAACACGCGCCCCCCCAGGCAGGTCGCCCCCGTACCTTCTGGATGATCTCAGGCGTCATGCCCACCAGCTCACCCAGGTCCATGGGCTCGCCTGCACCCTGTGGAGGAGAACAGTGAGGCTGGAGAGGTGAGGCGCCAAATCCTGCGCAAGGAGGGCCAGCGCCGGGAGCCGTGGCCCGTGCCTATAGTCCCAGTGCCCTGGGAGGCTGAGGCAAAGGGATACCAAGTTCCAGCCCAGCACAGGCAACTCAATGACTAGTGAAGCCCTGTTTCAAAATTTAAAACTCTGACGTAGGGTTAGGCTGTAACTCAGTGTGAAAGCTCTGTATTGCAAAAACCAGGGGGCGCTAGGTAGGCCACGGCAAACCAACAGCCCGCTAGGTATGGAGGGGACACTCACCACGACACTCGGCTGTGAGCTGGGCACGGCCTGGGGCACGATGAGGCCAGCCTGGGGCTTCAGGGTCGCCAGAGCTGCGAGAAAGGGCGCCATGAGGAAGGCAGGGCACAGCCGGGCGGCCCGGTGGAGGGTGGGGGCGGGGTGTACCTTCTCGGGCCGCAGTGACCTCCTTGGTGAGCCGGGCAATGACGCGGCAGGCAGCATCGTGCTGGTACAGCGCGTGTGACAGCTCC
>RJWM01016476.1:0-15167 GCA_004363535.1 Dasyprocta punctata
TACAAATTGGGTTGCTATAAACATGGGTGCACAGATATCACTGTGGTATGATGTTTTTAATTCTTCTGGGAAAATGCCCAGAAGAGGGATAGCTGGGTTGAAGGGGATCTCCAATCCTAACTTCTTGAGGAATCTCCACACTGACTTCCACAGTGGCTGCACCAGTCTACACTCCCACCAACAGTGGAGAAGAGTTCCAATATATTAAAACGTAATTGTCATAAAAGACAACTTGATGATTTTTCTTATTCTTTTTTGGTGGCACTGAAAATGAAACTCAGGAGCGCGTTACCATTGAACTACACCTCTAGCCTTTTTTGTGCTATGATAGACTTCTGTTAAGATCCTCAGGTTGGCCTTGGACTTGTGATCTTCCTGCCTCAGCCTCCTGAGCAGTTGGGATTATGGACGTTTGCAACCCCCACTGACTTGACGATTCAACACCAAATGTAAGTAGTTTAGAAATAAAGTGATGCTGTATACCTGAGCAACAAATTTGAGGCACTATAAATTACTAAATATTTAATGTCAATTTTTGGGTGATTAAAAAAATGGGTATGTATGCTTAAATGGTCCTACAACTTGATAATGAATATTGTAACAGGAAAACACCTGCCAGCACAGTTAGTTTAGATGATCAGAACACAATATAAAAATTTCAATTTCATAAGATTTGAGGCTAGCATACTGTTTTTGTTTCAGATCTCAATTTTTATCTCAGGACATGAGGGAGAGTTTTAAATAGGTAAGTGTTCTGAATGTGAAATTCTAATTTTCAAATAGTGGCTTACCCCAATATTCCAGGGAAGATGGAACCCTCTATTTCAACTAGTTTTGAGTTTGATCCTTGGGTGTTTAAAATAAATATCCTGTTGCTATCTTTATGAATTGTTAAACAGGCTACCAAACAAAAACATCTAGTCAGTGCTCAGTGCCAGCTCACTTCTCTATTTCCATCCTCCCTCACATATATCAATCTTCCCTTTTATTTGCCTTAGTACTCAATTACACTATCTATTGTTAATATTTGTTTTGTTTGTATGTAGTTTATTTTTCTCATTCTAAAGCAAAATGAATTTGCTAGTTATAAATGCCTTATTAATGAGTCCTTCCTTACCTGTCTCTACAGCAAAGCTACAATTTAAATATTAAATAAAAAGTATTAACTGACATCATCACTGACACTGGCTGAAAAATCTCTCACAAGTATAGAATTCAATCTTGTAATGCATGATTTTCATTGTAGGTACTGAATTTTCATAATAAATTTGTTAGAGTCATGATCAGAACACCAGCCCAATAATCAGCTGCCCAGGAAATCTTGGGTCTACCACTTGACAGTCATGAGCATTATATCTTCATCTATAAATTGGGGAAAATAGTTTTTACTGATATGAGGAAGTTTCTGAATTAAATACAAACGATACATACGAATGGGTTTAATGTAGCACCTACCACGGAGTTTAGTACACAACAGATAGTAACTATCATCACTACACATTATTTCTGATCCACATTCAAATCTCAGCTAACAAACCGAAAGAGGGGGTAACTATCATCACTACACATTATTTCTGATCCACATTCAAATCTCAGCTAACAAACCGAAAGAGGGGGAAAAAACAGTCTTCTATGTCAATACTGAAAACCTAAAACAATATACAGACACTCCTCACTTAACAACTGAGTTCTATTCCTGCAACCAGGTTGTTAAATGAATTGGTCACAAAATGAGGAAATTGTGTATATGTAGTATGTATGATATTCAGAACAAACAAAACATCAAAGAAAACTAATTCAATGACTTTGCTTTTATCTGCATAACTCCTACTGTAATGTGTAACATAAAACTGCAGAAACAATCAGCAAAAATCATGATACTGTATAAACAAGGTATACTATACAAAAAAAGACAATGAGGTCTATAAACAAGATGTACAGAACTGCAGCAAAACAAAACAAAAACCCCCAACCCTCCCCCCAAAAGATGGGTCATAAGTCCAAGTGGCAGGTAGTAAGTTCAAACAGTATACCTCAGTCCTAAGTCCGAATAAACAGGCTGTTATAAATGAGAAATATCTGTGTTAGGCATACTATCAAAATACTTAATGAAGATGATTTGTTTTGAAAAACATACGCTCTCTAATAACCTTTAAAGTAAAATATAGCAGCCACCAACAGATCACATCAGCTAGGATCCCTTACAAGTCAGAAAAGGCAGGGCTGAAAATTATTCAGAAAATGAGGGTATCTTATGATATAGCATTGATATAGAAAGCGTTCACTGATAATCATGATGGCACAACAGATGCAATTCAGACATGATCTTTTAGCAAACCAATAAAATGTCTATTCCTGTATTTCCTCACATGCCCTTTCCTGGTGTCTAAGCAGCTTCCACAAAGTCCTCAAGGTTACACTGATCACACGATTGATACTGCTGGAAGCTGTGTTTTCAATGTGCAATTCTGGCTCATTAATGAAGGAGCTTCTGCAGTTCACTGCAAGGGACCAATGAAACTAAAATAAGGTATCACAGAATCATGAACCTGCTTGACTCTATAAAAATCACTGGAAATGCCAAATATCCTTGACAGTGAAACTGGCTTTAATGGAGCCACTACTCTGCGTGCCTCTGCAGTAAATACCTTGGAGGACAGAAAGACATACAAAATATGTAGTAAAGGAACTTACTAGCCAATAGTGCAGACAAAAAGTAAACAAACAGAACAATAACAAAGTCAAGAATAACAGTGATAATTAATTGTTCATTTGTTTCCTGTGGTTTGGAAGTGTACATACAATCTTTGAGAAAATATGTGCACCAATGACATAAGACATTTCTACACATCCAAGGGTTTCAAAGGTAACACTTCTAAAGAGTCAGTTTAACACTTGTGAGTTTAACTTCAAATGAATCAGTTTTATTATCACCTGAAGAAATGGTAGAAGCAAACAGTCCTTAGAGTGAGCCCAATAAAGAGTGCACTGATAAATTTTTCTAGCCCTTTGGCAAAGCTGTTTTGCATGTGTCACAGGTAATCAACAGGCTTCATAAGACTCTCCTCCAAGCCACTCCCTCCAGCAAAATAGGCAAATCATCATGAAACTACTTGTTTTGCCTCAATATCCCAAAGTCAGGTAGTTTATTTTCCTCCAGTAGCAGGCATTATAGAAATAATACATACTTTTGAAAACATTCGTGTTTTCACAAATACTGTGTTTATTTGTACAAGCTTGGTGAATGTGCCTAAAATTCACTAGGCTATAGGCACTACTAATTTAATGACCAAGTACCCATCCTCACCTTATGTGAAGTAGGGGCTAAGTGAGAAACAAAGTAAACTCCAACTTGATGACCTTTCTTTTTTCTTTTGCCTTTTTTGAGACAGGGTCTTGCTATGCAGTTCAGGATGGCCTTGAGCTCTCTTTGTAGCCCAGGCTGGTCTTGAACTCACAATGATCCTCCTGCCTCAGCCTCCTGAGTGCTGGGATTACAGGAGTGCACCACCACGCCTGGCCGCACTTTGCTTATTTGTGTAACTGTTACATGCAGTACTGTAATGCATAATAACATAAAACTACGTGTTATATCGGACAGTAAAATCAACAAAAATTACAGTTCTATATAAACAAGTTGCACTTTACCAAAGAAGACAAAGTCTCTATCAACAAGATGTACAGAACTGCGCACACACACACACACACACACACACACACGAAAGACAGGTTGTAAGTCTGGACAGTGTGTTTCTCTCTTAAGCCCAGTCTTTAAAGAGGTAGGTCGTTAAAGTAGGAATTATCTCTGACTCCAAGATCTTTAATGGAAAACAAGCAAACCAACCAACCAACCAATGACCAGATACTGTGGTATTCTAAAGGGACAGAAAGACTTGGTTTTTGAATCTGAATCCAGCAATGTAAATTAAGCTGGGCAAATTACTACAGCGTTCTGACTTGCAAAAAGTACATACTGATAGATACTCATTTCTGTGAGAACTAAATGAGGTTTTTGTATATGACATGATTAGGGTATCGCCCAGCAAAGGTCAAGAGTTCAATAAACACCACTGGGTGCAGTACTACCCTCATCACTGTGTGTATTTGCATCTCATTTGTCAGCAGAAAAAAAAATCGTCAAAGCAGCCCAGGAAACCATGAAATTTTACATGTAGTAACGGCAGCAGCTGTTAGCCCTAGAAGTATGAGACACCCTCATAAGGTCTGAGTGTATTAGGAAGAGTGGTACTTGCCAGCAGCAAATCTGAGTTTGGTTCTTTATCTTGTCACTAACTGAATGACAGAGAAAGTCCAAACATGATTACTGTCCTACAGTACTTTGTCTAGACACACAAAGTACTCCTGGGAGGTAGAGGAAGTAGGTCACTGGGGACATGTTCTTTCGTTTTTTTAAAGACAGGGTCTTGCCATGTAGTCCAGGCTGGCCTTGAACTCATTATGCCTAGGTTGGCCTTGAACTTGCAGCAATCCTCCTGCTTCAGCCTCCCAAGTACTGGGATTACAGGCATATACCACCACACCTAGCCAACATGTTCCTGAAGAGTGTATCTGTTCCCTGGTCCCTCCCTCTCTGTGTAATCCCAGCCACCATAAGCCGAGCAGCTCTACTCCACCACATACTCCTTTTCCATGTTGTCTCCTCAGACTCACAGCGATGGGCCCAACTGAGCATGGACTGAAACCTGAGCCAAAATAAAACTTTCTCCTTTTAGTTTTTCAGGTAAGTCTGTCACAGTTACAGAAAGCTAACCAACACTTTCATACTGCTATAGTAAAAAATATTACCACACACCAAGTTGCTCAAAACTACCAAACATATTGTTTTACATTTCTGAGGTCAAAATCTCAACAAGGTGTTGGCAGAGCTGTGCCCTTCTGGAGGCTCACGAGGAGAATCATCTCTTGCTCTTTTCAGACTCTAGGTTTGCCCATACTGCTTTGACTCAGTAGTCTCTTCCTCTACACCTTCAAAGCTGACAGTAGGGCATCTTCTTCCTTCTCTGGCCTCTGCTTCCCTCATTTCCTTCTGACTCCTACCTCCCTGATGTAAGGACTGGTGTGTTTACACTGAGTACTCTCCGCTAATCCAGGCTAATCAACCCATACCAAGATCTTTAATTTTATTATATCCCTGAAATGTTTTGCTACATAAGATATTCACAGGTCCTAAGAAACAGATCGTGGACATCTACTGGAGATGAGGGGATTATCATTTATTACATTTTTAGGAAATACTGATTCATTCATTGTTAAAATCACTTCTGTAATCAACAAAAAGCCTCAGACTACACAATGAACTCTATCAAAACTAGATCTTCATGTCAACTCCGTTGGTTTTCAACAGTGCTTTCAATCTATTTAGATAGTCGGAAAATCATTTTCTGTTCTATTCCAAACAGCTTGTAAATCTCATAAACTCACTTTGTATGCCTCACTCTAAGCCAGTGGTTTCTTAAAAATCAAAACAGAATTTACAGGATGACTCTGACGATCCTTACTTTTCCACAGCTGAAACCCACCTAACAATACTCTCATTTTGCCTGTATTTTTCTAATTATTCACAATGCAATCGTAGCCAGTATCCTTCTGAAAAAAACTGATGTACAGCCTGCACTAGACATAACACACTTTACAAAAAACAGAAAGTTTAAATGCGTTCTGTTATAAATTGTTAGTGAATCTGTTCTGGATGTTCATAAAAATAAACTAGTAGATTTGGAAGAGATAAAAGTGAGGTGGCATAAGAGCCTACAATTTCTAGAATATGTTTATGTTTTTTCCTACTTCTCAAAATTAAGCTGCCAAGGCAAAGAATTAGAAAGGTATATAATTATTCTAAATAATTTTTTAAATCTTTAAGCCCTTGATTAGTAGTCCCTTCCTGAAAATCTCAATGGATACCGTTTACCACCTAAACTTTTAAAAGCTAAACTTTAAAAAATTTATTTTCCATAAATTTATTTTGTAATGAATTATACTAATTATCTAGCATTCCTTTCTCTGCTTTAGGAACTGATAAGAAAATATGTTGCCTGCTTACATTAAAAAAAAAAAAAACTATTACAGTGAAAGACACAATGCCATTAATGCCCCTCAAAATGAATCACCCTCATTTCAAACACTTACCCTATCATTCTTGCCGCTTTCTTGAGTGTCTTTAGTTGCACTGTTGTGGCTGCCCTGATGTCCTGAATTGACTCAAAATGTTTATGGCAATTTCTAATACATAAAAACATTATGGCGCATTCTCACCTATCTACCTCATTTGCCCAAACTGGCACTATACAACTTCTGGCTCTCCCCTCAAGTCAAAATAGCCATGAAAGGTACAAGTTTTGGCTCATTCAGAACATCAAGACAGTCATTACACAAGTGAAGACACCCATGAAAGAGGACCTCCAGAACTGTTTTGGAAAACGGCAAGAATGATAGGATAAGGGTGTTAGAAGCGAGGGACAAGATTTTGAGAGGCTTAACAGCAGTATTTCTTCTACTGTAATACATTTTTAAAAAAATCGTTTTGATCACACTTCATATTACAACCTCCAAGATGACAAAGCAACTTTTCCTTAATAACTTTTCTTGTTATTAATATTTAATTGTAAAGTTTAATTCAAAGAGAAACAGGAATGCTTTCAAAAACAAATATATATATATATATATATACACACACACATACTCACAGTGACAAGCAGGTACTTGAATCTCTTTCCTGTTAGATGCAGGTATCAAAGTATTTATTTAATTTTATATAGTCTTTCCTCTTCTTTCATTTATTTATCAGACACACTGGCTTAAATTAAATCAAGAGTTAAGGCCAACATAACTGTATTACTGACTAGCAACACACACTTTATGAAAGCATATACTAAATTTCTTAACAAAAGATAATGATCATCATTTGTGAAAAGCTGCTTTACCATCTAATTATGGTCTGAAGACATCTCCATAAAACATTTACTGCTAAAACTACTAGGTAAGAGATACTTTACAGTCCTTATATCTGGCATTTCATTTTATACCTTTCATGTGTAATTTACTGGAGATATAGTTGGCTAGTTTTTTACTTTGGGCAATGTAAAGTGATACGAGGAACTTCATCAATCAATAATCAAAGAAGTTCAAATTAAAGCAATGGTATATAATTCTCCATTTATCTAACTATCATGAATGTGGGTTAGCATAAAAACAAAGGGGGTCCACTCAGCTGAGAAGATCTAATGGGCAAGTTTTAACTTGAGAGAAATTAACACATCAGAAAAAGGTCAAACCTTTTAAACTAATAATTCTACTTCTAGAAATTTATCTAAGGCAATAGACATTTCCAAATTTTCTACCATGACTATTCAGAAAATAATGATGACAAATTTCATGCTATTAAAAAGATCTGGTAACCATGTAAAAATTTCCAAACACAAGGCTGGCATAGTGGTTCACATTCACAGTTACAGATAGAGTGACATAGTGAGTTCCAGTCCCCAAAGGAGAAAAAAATTTCCAAACACAAGTGAAAAGGAAAAACAGACCAAAAACCCCAACAAAACAAAACATAAACAAACAAAAAAACCCAACCTCTAGAAATGCAAATCATATGTATTTGGTAGAACTCTTTTCTTTTTCATTTTCTAATTTAAATTTACCTAACTTGCATTCATTTGATATTTAAAAATCAAAATTCAGATTTAAAAGTGAACTTTAATTTGTGCCTAAGAAATTCATCTTTCTCCACCTTTTGATTATAAATGCAATTAAATGATAAAGATTATGGTTACATTGAACCATCATTATCAGATGACTTGTCAATGTAAATTATCAATTACTATGCTATCTGGAAATCTTTAATTTAAACTTTTTAAAATTACTAACATTTTAAAAACTAAAATTTAAATTAAATTTTCTCCTTTAAATCTTTACAATAATTGAAGTCTGCAGATAGGCATCAAAATCTGGGAAACCACTGTTTCAAATATATTTTGTTGACACGAGTTAAAGGAGGCATCTTCCTTTATCACTATATAGTTTATTTCCATGTAAATTCTATTTACTTTCCAAAGTCAAGCCCTATGAAACCTGAATGTTTAACCACTTTTCCTCTGCTTAGAGGAAGGTATAAGAACAAACAGATCTGGCATCAACATGAAATATTCCAAAGTACAACACATTTACACAGCTTTTAAAAACAATCAGGAAAGTGACGCTGCACTGTTCCCTAAGTCCTACTAAGCAACATTTTTAGTTTAATGTTAAACACTACAGTCAGTATGTTTCATCTATTTCTCCATAAAATCCACTCTTCTGATTCCCAAGTGTTCCAAATCAGATACTCATAAGCAACTGTCCTGCATATAATATTCTGAATGTTGAAAATATATTTACCTCCTTTCTTCCTAAATCTCCTTTTCCTTACTACATTCTACAGACTTGTCTCCTAGTACAGAATCTAGAGAAACATTTTGTAAAATGAACACATAGAAGCATAAAATTACAGTGAATATTAAATATGAAATCTTCTAGGTTAACTGCATGTATTTCTATAAGTATTAAGAAAACAGAGCACAAGTAACATGGTCAATGATGTAAGTTAAACTTTGCGTTATTTCTCAAATATCGTCAAACCCTAATTCTGTTATCATATGCTGTTGGCAGAATTTTCTAAGTAGTTAATTTTCGATGACTTACCTTATAAATATGCCATATTTCTCATTTCATCCTACTTCCCCTACCATTTCCAAGGGTCTATTCACTCCTTACTCACTTCTGTAAGCTTTTCACTTACAGAATCAATCTGTGCGTCTCTCAACAGGCCACGGCTGTAGATGCCTGTAATCCCAGCACTCTGGCACTGTGCAGGCGGAACACAAGTTGGAGCCCAGGCTAGGAAAACTGATTTTTGTGTTTAAAAGGCTGAAGAATAATAGTTCAGTATGTAGCCTCTAGGCTCAATCCTAGTACAATTAACCAACCAACCAATGGGCTTTTAACTCATTAAAGTTCAGGTTTTCACAACAGGTCATTTTCCATTCCTTACCTCCATGTAGGTTCACTGAATTGCAATCAACTGGCAACTCTTTCCTTTACACTCAAGTAATACACCACATGGTTTTAAGAAAAGTCAGTATTTTAACCATTCTATTGCTCTACTTCACTAGCCAGCACAGGTGCCAGATTTCAAGATCACTTTTATTGTGCCTCACAGTGTCCCCTCAAGTTGGCTACGAAACATTTTTGTGAAATAAGTATGTCCTCTTGGTCTGCAATAGGAAGGAATGAGAATGGCTCAAAGATATAAGACTATCTGACAGAAAATAGTAATGTTAGTATTTATAGAAACCTTAATTGTGTATAAGTTAGCAAAAGAAACGTTAACACTAAAATTTTAAATAGACTGTCATATATTACAGTAGATGGCTTACCAAACTTTAATGAATCCTCCCGCAAAATACATTATCATTTAGATAGTATCACTTACTACCAAAAAGATGTCCACTGAATCCCCACCTTCCCTCATAAAAAGTTTAACAGACATGGATTAGCTGTTCAAAGAACTTCACAGCAGCTGTGTGGAGCTATGGAATAGGCTCAGATTGACACTTTTAAGAGACTTGAGTCAATCCTCAGAAATGCCATTACTACACTGTGTGACATGGAACCATTCACATCTGTTCTCTAGTTTCCTTACCTTTAAAACAGAAAGAACACAAAGTCATATATAAAACATCTAACTCATTAGCTAGTACCTGGTTGTTCTTTAACAAGCAAATGCAAGATTCTTTCCTGTCCTCCCCTTGAACTATCTCCACTAGATTATTTCTTAAAATAGCACATCAAAAGTAAAGCCATCCCTTGAACAACCTTAAGATTCAAGATCAACAAATTAATTTACAAGAGTCATGCTGTTAGCTACTGGATCCTGTTTTCAACCTGATAGGAAATGAGATCAAGTAAGAAAACAAAGAAAACGGTGTTAGAGTCTAAAGTTTTCTTTTAGCTTTGAGATATAATTCACATATTACAAATTTCTCCCTTAAAGATGTATAATTCAATGGCTTTCGGTATATTCAGAATTGGAAAACCATCAACACTATTTAATTTTCAGACATAGTCATCAGTCTCAAAAGAAATTTCATACTGCTGGGCCCTTGTACTCTCAGCACTCCTTGTATTCCCAGCACTCAGGAGATTGAGGCAAGAGGATTGCTGTGAGTTTCAGGCCAGCCTGGGCTACACACTCAATTCAAGGCCAACCTGACACTGTCTTAAGAACCAAACCAAACCAATCCAAACCACAAAAACAAAAATAAAAATCCAAAAAGACCTTCAACTAAACCAACCTCCCTTCAAACCCATAACAATTAACAGTTGCTCTTCTGTCTTCCCCCTAATTCCTGGGAAACAAAAATCTACTTTATGTTTTTATGGATTTGCCTATATAGAACATTTTTAAAAACTTCTTTGAAATTTATATTAACTTTTAAAATTACTGCTGGGTGTGGTGGCTCATGCCTGTAATTCCAGCACTCAGGAGGCTGAGGCAGGAGGATCGCTGTGACTTTGAGACCAGCCTGGGCTACACGAGTTGAAAGTCAGCCTCTACTGTATAGTGAGACCCTGTTTTAAAAAAACAAAGTATGTTCCTCCCTCCCCCTCTCTCTTTCCATACATTAAACTATAAAATGAAGAAAGGATAGCCCAACTTGGCTATCTTTTCTAAAATGACTTATCACTTGGCATAATCTTTAAAGTTTAAAGAATATTTTGTTTCCTAAAAAGTTAGAGTAACCTTCAATAACCTTCCTTTACTCATGGTACATATTATAATTTTACTTTAGCTAAAACTTAGCTCTGACAAAATCACAAGGCAAAAACAAAGTCGAAAACTAATGATAAAGTGCATAAAGATATACTGGAGATACTGCAGAAGGAAATTAGAGACTACAAGGTTAGTCAACTACAGTTCTTTTTGTTTGTTTTTTTGAGACAGGGTCTTGCTATGTAGTCCATGGTGACTTTGAATTCACTGCAATCCTCCTGCCTCAGCCTCCTGAGTGCTGGCATTAAAGGCGTGCCACCACGATCAACATCCAACATTCTTTAAAAAGAATGATACTTAGAGTAGGACAATAGTATGCATGTATAGGGAGTAAGGCAATAAACTGACCCAAGATTCTACAACAACAAAACTTTCAGTCTTAGTTTTCTTATTATCATCAAGCACCTGCAATTACAAGTAACATCAGGAACAAGGTATTTTTCTCCACCCTAGTCTTTGTTATCCAAGACTTTCTCTACATGGTGAACTACTGCTATGGATACCACTGAGTTTTAATAACAAATATCAAATCTCCCCATTTTTATTACACAGACTTAAATACAACTGAAGTGCATTAGAGAACACTTCAATAAAAGATGGCCTGTTCCCACACAATCGGAATTCATATACCTATTGGTATGAAAAGTGGTTCAGGACAGTTAATATTGTCTCAGGCTCAGTCTGTCTCTGATCCTGTAGTACCAGTACATACTCCTGAGCTTGCACACAAACAGTATACTCAAAATAGGACAGCTATGTGTGCTTTTTCTTTCCAAATGTTTTGTCTGATACAATTATTTACAGAGAACCAGAATATCAGCCTTGAACAAATGTATAGTGGAATACAAACCTTTAAAACTGAACCACCTTATGGAGAATGCAATTACTAAGCAACAAGGTATAAGGAAGTGGAAATTTACACAGAATTCCAAAAAGTGTTTACTAAACATAGTATAGACCTACATTAACTTTTTGAGTGAAAACCACTGCAGTGAAATTTTGTGACACAACATCTGAAAGTCACTAGAATCAATGCTGAATACAAATAATACTATAATTTCCAGAATTAAGTGTGCTTTTAAATGCCAAACACAACCCTAGGCTTAAGGGTTGGGAACAATTTGTGCTAGGTGTCGTGGTGCACGCCTGTAATTCCAGCTGTCAGGAGGCTGAGATGGGAGACTGCTTGAGTGTGAGGGTACAAAGTGAGTTTAAGACCAGCCTGAACTACATAGTGAAACCCTGTTAGCGCTGCTCCATGTGCAACATTTTTTAATTAAAATTAACAAACAGGGCTCTTCAATTATGGGCGCAAGCTAACAAATTTGTGAACACAAATATGTGTAGATCCAGTTTGATAGTCACTGACAAGATCTGAAAAGAAACAGGAGTACTATTAGTATTGTAACAAACAAATTGGCACATAAATTTTGTTTAAAAAAATATACTGGCAAAAGAAAAAAATGTGTGTGTGAGTGTGTATATATATACACATATACATATATCTGCACCCAATTTAAAAGTATTAATCAGAGGGTATGGGGAAAAAAGAAACAAATTATATCATGTACAGGTACAAATTCTCCATGGTGAATGTAATCACTACGTATATCTAAAATGTACAAATAAAATCTGATTAAAAAAGTACTAATCATCTACTTTTTTCCACTATAACATTTATTTGTAACAGGTATGATTCCTTAAGTGTATGCATATATGTATGAAGTTTTTTTCTGCCCACTTATATCATTCAATTAATGATTATTTTGGAAATAATTTTGTTAGAGAAAGGAATGTGTTCAAAAAAGGAAAAAAAGATCTGCACTGCATGTCGAATATGTTAGCTATGCCACTGCTTTATGGTCTCTCTCAAGGGGGATTGACCCATATGAATTTATATCTAGAATTATCAACTATCCAAACATGCATTATAACTTTCAAGAAGTATTTGGGCGATGCTATCCAATTTACTTAATCTTGCTGTCCACTTCCAGCCCCAGTCAAAACTCTTGCTTCTCATCCTTATCTCCACTCCTGTATGACACTGGCTTTCTTCGGGAATTTACTACTAATGTAGTACAGTGCAACACCGGGATACTAAGGATTCTATGCATTTTTATTTTCACTAGCATCAGTAAAGAGCTCTATAAAGCAAGGGATTGAAATCAATAAACCATGTAACTATTACACAGGATAAAACTAAGATAATTATAATACTATAATATTTGAAATCTCAGGTCTCAAAAAATTCATAATAGCAGACTTAACTACACTAATACAAAAATGAAAACACATCTCTCCTAGTGTAAGCTCTTCAACAAATCCTGATCTATCCTAACGCAAATCTGACTATCACCCATCTTCACCTTCCCAGTGATTCAACAAGAACATAACATCAATAAATCAATCAATAATACCAAAAACTTCATCGAGTTAACAGGCAAGCTGTTTTTTTCTATATACCTGATAACATAATAATATTATCATTATTTGAGATTAGCACATCATTAAAGTTCCATGCTGTTGCTTTGGAGTGTGCTAAAAAAGGGATTTAGCATACTATCTCAACGAATGCTTGTCACTTATGTAATAATTTTTTTCCTATTATGCTATCAAGGCAAATTATAAAGTGAGATTTGAATGTGTGCACTCAAAAGTTACCTAGACTGGCCGGGCGTGGTGGCACACGCCTTAATCCCAGCACTCGGGAGGCTGAGGTAGGAGAAGTGTTGTGAGTTCAAGGCCAGCTTGGGCTACACCATGAGCAAAAGGCTGGCCTGAGCTACATAGTATGACCCTGCCTCAAAAAACTAGGGCCGGGAGATTGGCTCAGTGGCTTAAGCGCCTGTTTGGCAGGCACAAGGTTGTGAGTTCGATCCCCGGTGCCACAAAAAAAAAAAAAGTTACCTAAACTGCTTAAGTAAATTATATTTGCTTGTGTTCCACGGCATAGAATAACCTATAATCTGTAGGTTTCAAACAAACAAACCCATTTTATCAGCTTTCTGTTATTAGGTACGGTTTATCCAGAATTCTTAAGATTTATAAACCAATCTTTTCCATTAATCTAACTTCTTCCTGAGTTGATTTCTACGTTATGTGTTCAGGTGAGAGGAGTCTATATGCACCAAGAATAACAGGGTAAACAAAGCTATAGAAAGCTCTAAAGAGCCAGCTTTATTTTACTCACTACAAAGGCAGATCTTAACTGTTGACAAGAATTATGAACCAAGAGTTCAGAAAGAGCAGAAGAAAACTGTAGCTTTTGGTATCCCAAAACTTCTGATAGGAGCACATCATACTCAAATGCAGTATGATAAACTTTCCAATTTTACCTTAACCTAGTTGTATATTTACTTCTATACACACACAAACATCATTTGAAGCCTTTTCCATTTCTTCAAATAGATCTCTTATAGAAGAAAAGAATGATCAAAAACAAAAGATTAGTATTACAGGTTAAAAAATAATCATCCTCACTGGATTTTAAGATTAATCTGAATACCATGGAACAATCAGGTCTATTAACAGGAAAATATAAAATAGACACACAGAACCAATTACAGTGAAAATAGAAAGGGGCAGCAAGCTCCCCACTGAGAAATGGAATTCAATTTTCTTCAGGATGGCGTCAAGACACATAGACCAACTCGGTAAGTGTACTAAACTCAATTTGAATATTAAGAAATCACAAAGCTGAATATATGTCTGATTCCAAAGATAAAAATGAATATTAAACTACTCAAATTTTCTGCCTATGTTGCAAAGCAGCAATATACACATACCACCTTGGTGCTACAGGCTCTCAGGGCTTCTGATGTGACCTTTGCAGTGGTCTGTGAGGTTAAAACTGTTTTCATATTAACAGATTTCATGCCCTTTTCCTTCATTTTCTCACATGTATGCATCGGTGTTTTCCAGGTGCTAATTTGTGCTGTTATAAGAGACTAAATGAAAAAGTAGGCATGAGGATTGAAGCTTTATAAAACCTAAGTTTATGAGTTTTGCAAAAATAAAAAATAAAAAAACAAAAAATAAAACAGAACCACTCATTTTTGGAGGGAATGTTATTTTACATTTAAAATGCTACTTATGCTGGGTATAGTCATGCACATCTATAATCCCAGCTGCTCAGGAGGCTGAGGCAGGAGAACTGAAAGTTTAGGAGGCCAGCCTGGGCAACTCAGTAAGACTCTGGAAATAAAATTTTTTAAAAAAGGATCGGAAAGTAATTCACTGGTAGCATAATTGCCTAGCATATACAAGGCTTTGGGTTCGATTCCCACCACACACACACACACACACACCTGGTTACTTAGGTTAGCATGCTATGAGC
>RJWM01016476.1:15267-45635 GCA_004363535.1 Dasyprocta punctata
AACCCCGCGCCTGCCTGACAGGCGCGTAAGCTGCTGAGCCAAACTCCCGGCCCTGGTTTTTTGAGGCAGGGTCGCACTGTGTAGCTCAGGCCGGTCTTGCGCTCGCGTTGTAGCCCAAGCCGGCCTCGAACTCACAACGCTCCACCTACCTCAGCCTCCCGAGTGCTGGGATTAAAGGCGTGCGCCACCACGCCCGGCTTATGAGCTTATTATTATAATTATTATTATTATTTTTTTGGTACCAGGGGATCGAACTCACGACCTCACACTTACCAGGCAAACGCTTGAGCCACTGAGCTAGATTCCCAGCAAGCTTATTACTTTTAATAAATATATTTCTCACCTGTAATTGAAGCACTTGGGAGGACGAGGCAGGACTGACATGAGTTTGAAGTCAGCCTAGGCTACATGATGAGTACAAGGCCACCCAGAACTAGGTGGCAAGACCCTGTTTCAAAATAAAAAGTAAAGTTGGTGGTGCCTTGGCTCACAAATTCAATGTGTTCCACAATTCTGGGAAAGATGGCCATGTTCATGTGCATACAAGAAAGATAACCATGGACACCCAATGCAGAGTTTGCAAACAAAAATTTTTGTCAAATGCTTCTGTTGGCAAATTGAACAAAAGCATTTGTGAACTGTGACATCACTGTAAATGTATTTCTCATCTCATAATATGTAAATATCAATAGACAATATCCATAAATACAACTTCCTGTGGTCCTTAATTTTCAAGAATTCAAAAGGGTCAAAATTGCAGTTTGAGGACCGCTGTCCTAGAGAAGGCATACTCAAGAACATGTTTGAGCAAAAAAGGTACATTTAGAAACATGTGCAATAAACTACTCATGTATATCACATATAGAGTACAGTATGCTGTTCACAAACCAGATATTAATAGCAAATTATCTGACTTGGTCTGATGGGAAAAAGAATTGGGGTGGGGATTAAAGGCAAGGATTTTAAAAATAATAAATGGGAGTGGTGGCACATACTTGTAATCCCAGCACTACCTCTAATCCCAGCACTCAGGAAGCTGAGGCAGGAGAATTACAAGACCAGCCTGAACTACATACTAATGAGACCCTGTCTCAAAAAACAAACAAGAAAACTTCAAAACTTAAAATAGCATTGACTGTCAGTTTTTGTTTTATTTTCTCTACACTATTTTTGTATATTAAATGTCTTGAGAAAATTGTAGACACTTGTTAAGGGTAAGGTCCTGTGCCCCCCTCCAAAGCCTCATGTAATCATGGACAGGGCCGAGTTTGGTATTGCTGATTGGTTTGTTGTCTAGCGCCAGGATTGGTGGTGTGAGTGCTGCACTCGCCCAGGGGTGGAGCTGACATACAGTGTAAGGGTGAAAGGAAGGCGTGTCCTCTCTCCCAACCGCCAGTTTGCCTTGTTGTTGCAGTGGTGATGAATGGTGGCCACACCATGCTGCCTTGGAGCCAACTGAGTATGGACTGAAACCCCCAAGAACTGTTAAGAAATAAACTTTTCCTTCCTTCATTTTGGGCATCAGGTATTTTGTCTCAGCAATAAGAGAAAAGTAACTAAGACAATGCTATAGAAGTGAAAAGGGCAAGATATATTCTTTTGGATTTAGAGAAGATTATAGATTAAAATACAGATCAATGAGTTAAAAAGTCTAACCTATACCCTTTATTCATCCCATAAACTTTTAACAAAATACTACCAAGCTTCACATTAAGGAGTATCACAATACAGCACACAATTATCTAGGTGCCTTAACAGATTCTTAATCTTTTTCACTAATTTCTTCATTTTTCACAACACTTAATACAGTGTCCTGCCATAAAAATTCTCCAAATATCCTGTTAAATGAGCGTCTTTAGTAATCCCACTTATTAATGTTCTGTTCTTTCTATATCACACAGAGAATTATTTTATCTGTACTTCCAACCTGTACTTTTCCTCTTATCTTTAATTTTGCTCCATGTTAACCATTGCCTCTTACTGCTTCAAACTGTGTTTCTACACTTCCTTCCCTTCAAATACTCGCCTGTCCTCTCATGTAATAGAAACAAGGTTTCAACATCATTCACTAAAACTAACACCTTCTAATAAATACTGTCTAAATTTACAAACTACCTAGCACCAGTACTTGGTATGCTGTTAACTGTTCTTTCTTCCCTTTATACAGCAACTATTCCATATAGTCTCTCAAAATTAAACTTCTAAAAACACTACATTTGCTACCTCTCATTTCATTACCTCCCATCACCATTCAATCCTAAACTTTGAATCCTATTACCCTCAGAAAATTTCTGGGCTTTTGCTTAAATCCTTAACTTGTGATCACTTCCCTGGTATTGTACAAAGTATTATCTTCAGGCAACAATTAAAATGGAAAGATCTAAATTCAAATTCCAGTTTTGCCATTAGTTAGCCATATCCCCTTGGATGAATTAGTAACTTCTTTGTAAATCAGTTTCCTCACCTGTAAGTGGGTAGCTCCAGAAAATTGTAGAAATACTTATCTATCAAATGAGACATGTATAAAGTGCTCAACATACTATACATGTTATATTCTTTTTTTTTTCCTCTGAATTTTCTCCAGGGCCCATCTGTGAAAGACTCCCAGATATCTCCCTCTATTTCTTGGTTGCTTCCAAGTTTGAGTCTTCCAAAGATATCCACATGGCTGCCCAACACATAACTCAAGTTCAACCTGCTCAAAAATCAAATACATTTTCTTCACTAAATATACTTCTGATGATTTGTTTGACATTTAGTGGTTGTTTTTGTTTTTATAGACAGGGTCTCACTATGTAACTCAGCTAGCTTTGAACTCACTATGCAGCCCCAGGCTGACCTTGAATTTGTGGCAATCCTTCTGCCTCAGCCTCCCAAGTGCTGGGATTACAGGCATGTGCCACCACACCCAGTTTGTGTTGGCATTAAGAATGTAAGCAAAACTGTGCTCATACATCCAGCAGACACCAAGGTCTATCGACTCCTCTGGCCCCCATCCTTCCCTTGGTCTCCAGTCCTAGACTTGCCAAGTTCAGGTTTTACTTAAGCTTTTCTACTTCAGTATCCAACCCACTAAGTTTTTGATTTATATTATCTCACTACTTAAAATCTTCAATGTGTACCCATGACCTAAAAATTAAATTCAAATACATTAGACAGACATGAAACTTGTCAGGTCCCAAAGTACTGTATTATTTTTACTTTTCAACAGCTTCCAGAATCAACTACTACTCACTTTTTTTTCAGCCTTTCACCCTCTGATCACTATTTCCTTTTTCTTAAAGTCCTAAAATCGCTGACACCTTCATTTCCTCCCAAGTCTTCACTGATTCCCCATGGCCATGCTGCAGTATACAGAAAAAGTCCAAAAGGAAATAGTGCTATCATAGATTGAAATTATTTGCCTGTCTTAATTCCTCCATTAGACTCCTAGATGGCAGAGACCCCCACAGTATTCAGAACAGAGCTACATAGGTACTCAAACATTAGTTAAAGACAGGTTGCATCTGGGAGACTACAGGTTACAAGAGAACAATATTTTATGAGTGGGGAGAAACAGACGAGAAGCACTACAAGTCAAGCATGCATAACATTATATGGATTTTTAGAGTCATTAATTTCACCAGAAGAAAGCTGCAATTTAGCAGAGGAGAGGTGGTCCTGATAATGTGCATCTAATACATCTGATAAATAATCTGTAGTGTATAAAGAGTAGGCATAGAAAGGAAAATCATGTGCAGAACAACAATGAGAAAACGCTAATTTTCCATACTTAAAAAAGATCATTTCCCCTTTTCAAGGACTCAATACCACTTGTAGTTTGGTTTTTTCCAAAGTACTACTGATTACAATTTTTTTAAAGGATTAATATAGGTTACTCTAAAAATGTGTCTGAAACCTGTAATATCTGAAATCACAATTAAACACTAAAAATCTTCCTCCTGATGTTCCTTAAAAACATCCATAGTTTTTATCTTGGGAGAAAAATGTGCTTGCAATCCTTTTAACAATCGTTGTGTCATTTGTGTTTTTATTTATCCAAGAACTACATTTGGCCAGCACCTGCTATGGTGGGGGAAGAAAGTAGGTAGGGCAGAAACTCCCTGGAGTTGGCTCCTCATGGAGCCAAAATTCCAGTAAATTTTACCACCAGGATGCGAGGTAGAAGTCCAACCTTGAAACAATATATGGAGCATTATCGAAAAATTTCTGGCAACCAAACATTAGGAAATTAATTTTCGAAATCATCGATACTGAATTTTTTAAAGATACAGTCCGATATCAATTCCAAATACTACAGTTAATACACTTTCTTCGGTTCAAGAAAAATTTTAGGATAATGTGCACAGCAATGAAAGGACACGAATGCATTATGAAACTGGAGGGTCCCACAGTGGTGCACTACAAATACCAATGTTATCTCACCATAATTCTATCATCAGCGGGCATCTCATTGTGAGATGCAGCAAATTTTTAACGACACATCAACTCATTTCCAACTACTCCTCTGCTTTTTCAATGTTGGCTTATCGGTATTCAAAAAGGAAGCCAATCCAACTCGATCCGCCCCCATTCTGTAACTACATTTTAAAGCATCAAATCGACTCTAATAAGTAAGATGGTGTGGCCGCTACACACCAAAAGCAGTACCTGGAAAAAACAGAACTACAACTAAAGAACTTTAAGGTGTCAGGGAGCTTTGTTCGCGGTTTGGGGAGGTTTTCACTGTAAAATTACCCGTAGAAAGAAGCCGAGGGCTAACTATTCGGGGAGGGAGTTGCGAGGGTAGGGAACTGCCAGCCAGCGCTGACTTCCTAGCGGACTAAGTAAGGCGGAGCAAATACTCTTTTCTCCCATTCAACTTTTTAGGTGTCACGTTGGGGCCCTAGATCCTATAGGAGAGTTAGGTTCACGACTCGAAATGATAAGGAGCCACCCCTCTTCCTTCGTGAACCCTCTTTCCCAAATGGGTGAATCCCGTAGGGAGATGAACACCCTTTCCAACCCTTCCCGACCCGGGATCAGAGTCCAGCTACCGACACGCCGTGGCCTGAGCAACAGGAGCCCCGAGGCCGCCGCTCCGCCGGCCGGGCGATCCGCAGCCGCTCCCCGCCCCCCACCCCACGCGCCCGCCCGCCCGCCCGCCCGCGTTTCTTTCTCAGCCCGGTGCGGGCTCCCGGCACCGCGGAGCCGATAACGGAGCCGGGCAACAGAGAACTAGAGCGCCTCGGCACGAAACGGGACGGAGTTCGAGGGAACCGCGCGGAGGCGGGCAGGATGAGGCCGGAAGGGGGCGAGGGGGCCACCCCGGGTCGCCGGCCGGGTGGGAGGTGGGGGAGGGGTTGGGGTCAGTTCCCCCGGTGGCCGCGACCTCTCCCGGGCCACAAGGCCGCTCCGCGCAGGCCCTGCTGCTCCGGAACCCCGGCAGGAAGCGTTCCCACCCCGACCAAAGCTTCAAACCTCGGCGGCGGGAGAAGCGGGCCCCGGCTCCTGAAGCGGGCCCGCACCCCTGCCCCAAACAGCCCTCACCTCCTGGTTGAAGGCGTTGACGGCGTCCATGTTCGCGCTGCGGCGGCGGCGGCGGCGGCTGCTCCCGACCCGCCGGTCACATAGACCTCGCGCCGCGGCGGAGCAGGCAGGGAACCGGCCGGGCCTGGGTCGGGGAAGGCGACGAGCGGCGGAGCCCGAGGCCGGGCAGGAAGGGGCTTCGGCCGAGACGGCGAGGCAGGCGACCGGGCAGAGGCAGAGGCGGAGGGGTGGCGGGCTCCTGCTCAATCCCGTTCGCTGGGCGAGGAAAAGCAGGCGGCGGCGGCGCTGGGCTCCAACATGTCCGTTTGGGGGTGGCGGCTGCGCTCTGCGTCTCGCTGACACGGCCCCCCGCGCCCTCACGCACTCGCCCACACTGGCCCGGCCGGCGAGCGGGCGGGCCTCTCTCTAGCTCTCGCCAGCGGGATGGCGGCAGCGGCCCGAGTCCACGCCGCGCGGGGCACCCTGGGACGGCACAGGCCTCCCAGCGCTTCCGGTGCTCTGCGCGGCCCCGCCCCGCTCGCTGGCCCCGCCCTCCCTCAGGCCCCGCCCTCGCCCCGCCCCGCCCGCCGTTTCGCGGGCGCGTGATGCTGGGAAGCCGGGCGCTTTCCCGCCGTTGACGGCGGGCAGCAGCGGCCGCAGGCCGGGAAGGCGTCAGTGCACCCTGGCTAGGACTGCGCGGGGCGCTGGAGAGCGCGCGTCCCGGGGCTGGGAGGCTGGCGCGGAGGAGGCGTGGCGCGCGCCCCCGCCCGGCGCGGAGCTCCCGCGGTGCATTTTTGTTGCCATTGTGCCCGGGCGGCCGTGGTCCGGGCTGGGACGGCGGGCTGGGAGCCACTCGCTCGCTCGCCCGCCGCTGCCCGGAACAAAGGGCGCAGGATTTAGCCTCCGCCCCGCGGCGCGAGCCTTCGCAGGCCTCCGTGCGCCTTGCTCGGAAGGGGAACAGCTCCTCCGACGCGGCTCCGTGTCTGCTCCGGGTTAGTTCCGCGCGGGCTAAAACACCGCGGAGGACGGGCGGGCGCCGGGGACCTACGCAGGCCTGAAGGAAGCCCTGTGCAGCCTGGAGCTGGGGAGGAGTGGAGGCCTGAAATCCTGGCGTTGGTTCCCCAAACCGAGTGGTTTCCTTGACGGCGGAAGCACTGTCCTCATTCACTTTCCTTGAGTACCTACTGTCCCCAGGTGTTGTTGGGTATCTGAATGAAAAGATAGATTTTTTCCCCCCTATTTTTTGCCTGCAGTGGAGAGGACAGGCAGGAGAGAATTACGAAAACATATGTGAGGAGTAAGGTTCTGGCTAGCCCATAAGATATGCCTCCGACTAGAAGTCCAGTAGGACTTCCAGAGGAAGTGGCATCCTGGATGAAAGGAGGGGAAATAAGGGAGGAAGCCACTCTGGGCAAAGGGGGTCTGATGAGGATTGCACGCCACCTCCCTATGAAGGAGGACCAGCTGGTGCTTAGGCGATGAGAGGGAGAGGGAGCGACTGAGACCAGGCCCTGAGGAACCTTTGCTCTTCTAGAGAGTTTGGATTTTGTCCCCACAGCAGTGGGGAGCCGTTGAAAGATTCTAAGAGGAGAGTGGTATTATGCAACGTGCTGCCTCTGGAGAATGACTGCCTCTGGAGAATGGCGTGGTGTACTAAGGATCAGGGAGAGCAGAGCTGTAGTTCCTGGGGATAAGGGGCTGAAGCTGATGGCAGGGAGGGCAGGGCATAAATGCTCAGGAGGCAGAACACAAGGGCAGGCGCATCATGCCTGAGGCCGAGAAAGGAAGGTGTCCTGCAGGTGTTCAAGGTTCTGGCATGACGAATAGGTTGGTTGGTTTATGAATCAACAGGAGAATATATGGTCAAGAAGGTATGAGGAAAAAATGGTTTACGCTTCAGATCCATTAGCGGGTCCCAGTGTCTACCTGACATGCAATTCTTTACTATTTCTTTTAGTCTCTGTAATGGCCTTCTGTATCAGGTGGCTGTTAGTAATGCCCTTGTTTTATAGTTGAGAAAGTGAAGCTTAATTCAGTTAACAAGTGTGCCCAAGGCCCCACAGCTGGATGATTTCCATTTGGGGATTGAAACGTTTGAGCTGCCCCTGGAACAAGTAAGTGAGGATGTCTAGGAAGCAGTTGGGTGAACAGAGTCCGGAGAGAAGTCTGAGAGGAGACAGATCTGTGACTCCTTAATACGCAGCATTTGGTGGACCAGCTGCAGTAGACAGAGGGAAAGGCCAGGGTGCAGGAGTTTAAGAAACAAGGTTGGGGTAACTTCTAGAGAAATTATCAACCTTGTTCAGTGCTCAGAGATAGAAGTCCAGCAAGATAAGACAAGTGAGTATTGCAAAATAGTGAGTAAAAAGGAATTTGGATGTGGGGCATTGGGGATTGAACCCAGGTCCTTGCACATGCTATGTAAGCCTCCTACCACTGAGCTATACCCCTAGCCCTAGAGGATTTTGAATGTGCCTAACAGGAAGGCGTGATCATTGTCTGCAGTGATGGTTATATGCCAGTTACGCCAATCTGATCATTACATGTTTTATATATATATATATATATGTGTTGAAATATTACAGTGTGCCCCATAAGTATGTGCAGTTCAGTTTAAAAAATTGAAAGTGCCTGATGGATTTAGAATTTAAGGACTCGTTCTGCACCTTGGCTGGAGAAGGAAAGACAGGAAAAAATTGAAACCTAGCTGTCAAACTGAGTTATGAGGACACCAGGAAAAAGCTGTAGGATGAAGGGAAAGTTTGCTTATTTCTTTTAAGGTAAGTGAAATGTGCTATTTGTTAACAGACAAACTAGGCCCCGAGTTTTGTTTTTAGGTCCACTCATCATCTACTTCATATCACTTCATATTACTACTTTTTTATTTCACCTGAACCACTGTGGTATTGTCTCAATCCATTTTGCTCCTGTAGGAGCTGTCAGTCATGGAACTGCCAATATTGCATTTAAAAAGTACAGACATTAAGTGTTTATATCTAACCCTTGACTTTTCTGGGTAACCATTGTTTGCTAAATATTATCTGAGATTCCCCACACCATATTTCCACCCTAGTGCAAGGGCACAACTCAAGTTTTATTATTCCCTGCACGCATCTGGGAATTGCTAAAAACAAGACTTCCACCCTCGTATAAAAGCCTTTCCTGCGCCTCCATGTAGGCGCACTTAGCATCTAGTTAATGCCCAGAAGTTGCTTCCTTTCATTCTGAATCACATGTTGCTTGCCTGTGTATTACCAGGCCCTGTGCCGACAAGCTTCCTGCCTTCCTCCAGCCAGTGTCAGAATCTCCCATCGTGCGCTTCCTCGACCTGGCTACAGCATTTGTCACCTTGCATTGCTGTTACCTGAAAGAGTCTGCACTCCGCTCTGTCCTGACTGCACCTCTTTCTGTGAACAGTGGAAGACTTTAAAAATGGACCCATAAAACTGAATGGGGTTCTCCTTCCCCAGCTCACACAAGCAATTGTGTTCCATCTTGTGCATCAGGGGAATGGGTTTGGTTAAGTGAGGATGAAGTCTTGAGCTGGAGTCAGAAAGAGTAGCTGGGGGAGGGAGGGTGACAAGTTTAGCTTTGGGATGTGACATGTTGGGGACTCAGTGCATTGTACCTATTGGGCTCCAATGGCTGTTGAAGGGATAAATGGTCCAAACAGATAGCTTCAATATACCATCCTTTTGAGATTTGGATGCCCAAGGAATAAGATTTGGCTTCGAAGATCTATGTGCTTAATTAAAACAACACAGATTTGACCTCACCCCAGAAAGAATGGCTATTATCAAGAAATCAAGCAATAACAAATGCTGGAGGGGTTGTGGAGGAAAAAGGAGCCCTTCTCCACTATTGGTGGGAGTGTAGACTGGTATAACCATTGTGGAACTCAGTGTGTAGATTCCGCAAAAAACTAGGACTAGCAGTCCCATTCGACCCAGCTATTCCCCTTCTGGGTATCTTCCCAAAAGAATTAAAAACATCTTGCCACAGCAACATATGTGTATCTATGTTTATAGCAGTACGGTTTGTGATAGCCAGATCTTGGAAACAACCTAATGCCCATCCACTGAGGAATGGATAAAAAAAGATGTATTTTTATACGGTGGAGTACTATTCAGCCTTAAAGAAAGAAACTGGAGACTTTTGTAGGTAAATGCAACTTGAGACCATTCTCATTACTGAAATAAGTAAGACACACATGTGAACATCGTATTGTCTCACTAGTGTGAGGAGCTGAAAGTAACAACATGTATATGTGTGTGTATTGTTATATAAAAAATAAGAGTTACACTACTGATTTATCTGAGTTCAATGAAGAGAAAGATTTGTACTGGTGTTGTTCAGACAATTGTAAGCAGATGTGCTGTGGGTGAACGATTTGGGGATGACAATGTACAATATATGTACCATTGCTGTCCGGATTGACATGTTTTGAAATTTTGTTTTAGTTTTTTCTTCTTTTTTTTCTTGAAATAAAATGGATTTTATAAAAAAATCCATGTGCTTGAGGTAGATAAATGTAAGAGGCACTTTTCTGGACAGGGTTGACAGTGTTTGGGAGGTCTTTAAACAAGTTCTTGGGGGATGTGTGTTATCAGCTAGACTTTGGGTGCATTAGCGGCGTCTTCTAGCATTTTTTCATTCTGAAGATAGCTGCATCTCTGTCTGCTCTGGGACATCTGGCAGCCTTTCACACAGCTATAACTGGACTTCCATCTCTGTCTCTCTAGGCAGATGAGTCAAATCTTCCAGTAAGAAATTTTTGGCAAATGACAAAAATTCATGAAGGTGTCCTTCATTAGCAGACTTTGAAGCAGTGGGAATGTAACCTATTTAAAAAAGTAGCCAGAGGATCTCAAGCTGATGTGACCGATAAACCTCAGCAAGACAGTCATCCACTTGCAAACCTGCATTCTCTCAAAGAACATAGATTAAAACACTCATTTATTTATATGTGGGTCTGAAAATAGTTCTGAAAAGCTATTCTAAACAAACTTGCATTTTTGAAAAAAATAGATGAAATCACTAGTCAAAGGACAGAAAAGACAACATTCAGGAAGTTATATTCTGGTTAATTCTGTGCCTTTTGTCAATTCATTTTCCTGAAAGAAATGTTGGCTACAACCCATAAGGATAGAGAATATGGAGAAAAACCATCTCATTGCTTGAGAGCCCAAGAAAATATTTAAAGGTAAGGATTTAAGAGAAAATGAAGTTTTTCTAATTCTTCGTCCATGGTGGAGCCCAGCTGAGTCCTTTTTGTGTCAACCTCTGTGTTCATGCCCTTCTATGCTGTTTGTGCCAAAATCATGAACCAGAATATGAAAGAAGAATAAAGCGTTTGGTGGCAGTTGGGAAATAGAATTTGTTTTTTTTAATTTTTCACCATTTTTCCAGAAAACTCTACAGACAGCATTTTTAAAAATTGATTCTAGGGATTGAACTCAGGCCTCTTGCCTGCTAAGCACATATTTTACCTCTGACTGACAACACCTCCGGCCCAAGATGTTTGACTTTTGTAATCAAAAAGAGTAAGTTCTTTAAAAAGAGAGAATTGATAGATACTAAGTGTATAGCAAATGCAAACCTAAAATGTTCTGGATTGATAACCTTAGATGTGATTATAGCATATGAGTAACAAAGGAAAACTTTTTCATAATGATTTCCTGTCTTGAGAATAAGGGTTCAATATTCTTTTCCCAAAACTGCAAGTATTAAAATCAGAGTCACTTGAACTGAATGAAGTATTGCTTCCAAGACTGAGCCACTCCAACCCCACATTTTCCCATGCATTTATTCACAAAACAAGGATGAACTTCTGTAGACAGGTACTGCGCGGGTGTGCAGGATACCATGGTGAGCAGAAACAGGTAAGTGTCTTCCTCTTCGGAACCACCACACCGGAGTCCAGCATCGTGCCCTGATGCTGCCTCACTTGTCTTACGGAATTATATGAGTTCTTGTATGAGCTCAAGGTCTTTGTCAGATAGGTGTATTATGACTATTTCCTCCTATCCTGTGGCATGCCTTTCCTATTCTTTTGAAAAGCAGATGCTTTTCATTTTAATGAATGTAATTTTTCACTTTTTTCTTTGATGGCTTGTGCTTTTCTGTGTTATTGAAGACTTTTTGCTTATCCCTAGGGTACTAACAAGTTCTCCCGTATTTTCTTCTTGAGTCTTCATAGTTCAGCGTTTATGTTTTGGTCTCTGGCATATTTTGAATTAGTTTACGTATATGATGTAAGATAAATGTCAAATTTTTTATAGCTGACTTGCTGTTAGGATCTGGTTGGAAGGGGCATGTCACTGGGAGCGTGGCTTGGGTCTGTCTCTTCCTGGATTCTCTCTTGATCTCATCCAGGTTTCCTTGCCATGCCATGAACTCTTTTTCCTCTGCCCACCCCCTTTGCTGAGCCCTGCCTTGGAGCCAGTTGACTGTGGAATGAAAGCTCTACAAGCTGAATCAAAATAAATCTTTTTCTTTAAATTGTGTATTTCGAGTGCTGAGTTCCAGTGTTGAGGAAAGTAAGTCACTCCAATATATTCCATTGGCGCCTTTGTCAAAAATTAAAGAGGGTGTGTATAAGCTGGTGTATTTCTGAACACATTATTCTCTTCCCTTGATTACTAATTCCACACTGTCTTGATTGCTGTAATTTTATAGAAAGTTTTAAAATCAAGAGAGGAAAGCTCTCCAATTTCCTCTTCAAGATCATTATGGGTATTCTCATTCAGTGATAGTAAACTTTTTAGAGCTTTCAATGATAACAAACAACTGGCCACTGCACACGTGCCATAGGTTTGCCACCACTGCTCTGGTTCCTTTGCATTTTCTTACAGGTTTTAGCTTCAGCTTGACAATTTTAAAGAAAAAGATATTGTTGGTATTTTGATTGAGAGTTCCGATTCTCAGTAGTCCTGACTGTAAGAAGTGCCCACCATGAAACCAGGATCATACTACATTTCCCCTGTTGATTCAGTCTTCCTTTCTCTGACAACTGCTTCACATCTTTTCCTTTCACATCTTTGCACACCTCAGAGATCTCCTCTGGTCTCACCTTTAAATGATGATTTTGCTTCCATGTCACTGAGAAATGGAAATACTGAGAAAAGGTCTTCAGACTTACACTACCATGTCCATCTACTTATGAACCTCAGCACATAGATGCCAGTTTCTTTGCTGTATTGTAAATGAAATGTCTGTGCTCCTTTCTAAAGGTTAACCTCTGTACCTGGGCACACAAATTCCAACCTTTCTTTCCTACATTGCATCATCAATTCTTTCTATTGGGTCATATGCAATGTTAGACATAGCTCTTGTTTTTCCCTTGTTTAAAAAACAAAAAAACCTTTGTTGAACTCATTACAACTACCTGCTACATTCCTCCCCATTCGTGTGCTCACAGGCTCACAGCTCTTACAAAGGACACAGCTCAAATCCTGTTCCGGTTGTGTCAGCTTTACCCCTGAGCGTGTATCTTTTCTATCAAATTCACATATGTGTCCTCATGATTTGGCTAAAGCTAAAAGCTAAGTTGTCTGCCCCCAGTGTTCCCATATAAAGTGATGGGCAGGGGACTGAATAGGTGTATTTAAAAATTCTCATTTGAGAAAGGGAGACTGGAGAAAATGCAGTCATCTTTGATGTGTGTCCATAGTAGACATCAAACCTGCTGGAAAGGAATGAGGATGATTGGCCAGGCCCGGTGTGGGGTTATTTCAATGCTTAGTGCATCTGGAGCCTCTGTTTTGTTCTCAGGAGGTTTCCCTGCATCTTTCTGCTCCCTGTACACATTAGGGAGAGTACACTTACTGTGAAACACACAGCTTTTGTAGTTGCCTTTCTGTTAATGGAATACTGAGGCCTGGGAATCACCTCAAGGTAGTGTATCTCAAACTGGCTGCAGGTAAGAATTTAAATACTTGACATTAAGTCACACTTCAATCCTTTTAAATCAGAATCAGAATCTCGAGGAATCAGTGTCATTAATTTTTAAAACACCCTGGGTGATTCCAGTGTGAAACCAAGGTTGAAAATTACTGCCTTCAGGGTTGGGGAGTCCTACAATCAAACTACTGCATTTCTTTTTTTTTTTTTTTTTTTTTTTTTTGCGGCACCAGGGATTGAACTCACAACCTTGAGCCTGTCAGACAGGCGCTTAGTCACTGAGCCAAAGTCCCAGCCTTGGTTTTTTTGAGGCAGGGTCGCACTGTGTAGCTCAGGCCGGCCTTGCGCTCACGTTGTAGTGCAAGCCAGCCTCAAACTCACAACACTTCTACTTCAGCCTTCCAAGTCCTGGATTAAAGGCATGCGCCACCACACCCGGCTTAGATTTCTGGTTTTGCTTTTCATCACATTTTCCTCCACAATGAATATGTTGAATCTGTTGTCTAGCCTAAAAATTTCATGTATTCATAATTGCATCCAAAGATTTTGTAGAGAAATAGTTTTTAAATCTTAGGCATTCTTCCCTCTAAGATGTTGACCATTGCGCACTATTTAGTACCCTCTTACTTGGTCTAGTGGCCTTTGCACAATCCAATTTTTTGTTGTTGTTTTGTTGAGGCAAGACCTTGTTAAGTAGCTCAGGCTAGCCTCAAATCTGTAGAGTCCTCCTGTCTCAGCCTCCCAAGTACAGCATTTACAGAAGTATGCTGCCAGGCTCAACTGTATGAGACAAATTGACAGGGAAGATTTGCATGGGAGATGCTATACTTAGTCGTATCTTTGGTGCCTATGTTTCCACTCCCTCCCTGTTTAGTAATCACTTTTTTGCTTCTTGTATTCACTTCAACTGAAATTGGGGGGAAAATTGTTCTTATTAACCTGGTCAGGCTTCAAATTGTGGGACTGTCAGTTAAGACTGGGGAAGAATTACACAACTTAGCAAAGCTAATATTTTCTCCAACCCGGCTGTCAAAGTATTTCTAAATTATTGTCTCCTCTGGATAAGTTAGGGTAAAGATGAAGCTGCTATGACAAAAGGAACTTCCCTTAACCGTAACACAAATACAGTGTTTTTAAAAACTTTATTTCTCTCTTAGGTAACACTCCACAAATGAGCATTTCAGGACTGGTGAAGTGTTTCTACCATCCTCACCTGGTAAACTCCAGAGGGACCATGTTACTTGTCACAATTTCCTAGCCACTAGGATGAGGAAAGAGGAAGTAGAGTCCTGTGGCTTCCTTTTTAGGAGGTGACCTGATGTTGCAGATCTCATGTTTGCTCACATCTCATTTGTCAGAACTTAGTCACATGACCACTTTACACTGGAGGAAAAGCTAGGAACTGTTCTTGTGAGTTGATTATGTATCCCTCTGAACCTTGGCAAACTTCTATTCATGGGACTAAAGCCCCGATGGTTGTGAGGGGGAAAAACATCATTAATCTTTTTTTAGACATTGTTGAAAGCCATCACAATTAGTCAAAACATCAATATTCTGGAATTTCTCACTATTTCTCCTAATAGTACAGAAAGTATATTGGGTCACAGGTAGGGCATGTCACATGTAAAATGTTTGGCTGTCATCAAATTATAGACCTGTAATAATGTATTTTCACTGCCTTTTTGAACGACCTCTTCCACAGAGCCAACTGATTTAGTGTCTGTTCCTTATCATAATCCATTTCAAAATACCAAATTCTCTATCAAGTAGGAATGTTTGTGTTGGCAAGTAAAGAAAACCTGGCCAGTAATGCCTTAAAAAAGGTTTATTTTTCTCATTGAATAAGAAGTCTAGAATAGGTGGTTTCCACCATTGGTTCTAATGGTGTAGCAAAAGACTAAGGTCTTTCTCTATCACTTTTACTTAGCATGTTGGCTTTCTGACTTCCTTGTCACTTTATGGTTATAAAATGATTAGTGTAGTTCAGGCATCTCATGTGTTTCGAAGCATGAGGCAGGAGATAAGTTAACACCTACTGAGGAAGGAAGGAAGGAAGCTATTCCAGAAATGTCTCCACAGAACTCTCCTTGCCTCTTGTTGACCAGGATTAAGCCATATGATCGCCTCTAAACCAATGAAAAGGACAATGAGATTGCTTTTTTAGAACCAGTAAACATTTTATTTGCTAGGTCTAGAAGATGAGTGACTTTCTTTCATACTTAGGCAAGTGAATCTTTGCCTACCACATGAACAAATAAATTCTGTTAGCAAGAAAAAGGAGGGATCTAAGGTATGGCTGTAGAATGGGCAACAAAGATTAATGGTCATACAGACAAAAAACTGTGTTGTATGATTTTATACCTGCATATTTTAAATCATTTCTACATTGCTACAATGTCAATGCTGTGTGTATCAGTCAGTGCTTACTAGAGAAACAGATTAAATGCAAGGTATACAAATAAGAATTTATGTGATTGGCTTACAGGGGCTACCCACAGGCGTGGAAGAGTGCAAAAGGTCTGTCGGTGCGCTGGGGACCTGAGGGATCCAGTTGAAGACCTGGACCCCACTATAGTGTCATGTGTGAGTCCCTGTCAGCTGGCCAGAGGCTCTGTGCTGGAGGCTGAAGAGTGTACTGGAAGCCAGGAGGCAAGGTCCGAGGTAAAGGTGAATACTGGAGCTCCTCCAAAGAAACAGAAGCAAGTCTTCCTTCTTCGTTTTCCTTTTATGCCATTCTGGCAATGGTCCTCGCTAGGGTGGATCTTCCACACCCAGAACTCACTATCCACATGTGAAGATCATGCACACCATCCCTGGACAGCCACCCAGCGCTCACCCCTCCTAGAGTTCTGTGACAATTCTAACACCTTGATTTTTTTGTCTTTTTCTTTAAGTCCAAGCACATAAAAAGCCACCAAATAGTGGAAGAAACCACTAAAGCTAGATAAGTGGGCTGCAGCAGGAGGTGACTGCTGACAGGCAGGCAGTGGATGGGGAGACAGCAAAATATGTAGAAAGCAGACAAAAGAACTCTTCTTGCCTTGTGTTTGATGGAGAATGCCAATTTGCCAATGACTACAGAAAGGTAAGGCAAGTGTGTGTAGTGAGACTTTCAAGAGAAATGTCTGAGAAAGTGTTTCACAGCTCTTCTCTGAGATAATAAAAGTTTAGAGAGAGATACAGACAGACAGAGACAGAGGTATAGTGAGATGGGTCATGAGAGCAGTTTGGAGAAGGTGGTTGCATATCATGGGCTCCCATCCCTCTGCTGTTTGGGGAGTGCAGTGAGGGGTGGAAGTACCACTTCTAACCCAGAGGTCAGCAAGGTTTTGGCTAAATCTGGTCACAGCCTATTTCTATAAATAAAGTTTGATTGGGATGCAACCATGGTAATTTGTTTGTACAGTGCCTGCAACTACTTGTAAGTGACAATGGCAGAGTGAGGTTGTTGCCACAAAGGCCTGAGGGTCCCAAAGCCTAAACTGTTTAGTACCTGGCTTTTTTCAGAACAAGCTTGTTGAGTCCTATCCTGACCTGATGCCTCATGCAGGAAGATTTCTGGGGCCACTGGGACAGTTTGGAAATGTGTCCCAGGAGATGAGAGATACAGTTGGCAGCTAAGGATGCAATTATGGGCTGGGGACTGAGTTTTCTGTAGGAAAGCAAGGCGGTGAGCCTGCTGGGATTTGCAATGTAATATCTAATATGCTTGGGCTTCATAGAACCAAAGCTTTCAGGTGTTAGAATTGTCTGCTCTGGTGGCAGAACCAATGCTATGATGCTGGGATCTAGGGTCCTGGCCCTGAGTGTTTGCCGAGAGCCACGCAGGCCTGAGTGGGAGACAGAGCGCAATGATGTGTCTCCTTTTGGCTCTCATTGAGCGGACCATCAGGAAATCTCTGGAGATAGAGACTGGAGTTCACTTCTGCATGCTCAGGGATAAAGAAGGAACTACAGACTACCGTAGTCAAAGGAAGTAGAAGAGAAAAGGATCCAGAAAAGAAGCTCTGCAGAGCTCAACAAAGCAACAGAGAGAGAGAGAGAGAGAGAGAGAGAGAGAGAGAGAGAGAGAGAGAGAGAGCTAACCACCTGCCAGCCCTGAGACAGCCTGAAGCCACCAGCCAAGTCAGAACTGGTCTAGAACTTAACCTGTCCCTACTCAACCTCTGTTTCTCCCTAGTGGCCCTTACTAGCACCTGGTAGGGAGAGGGGAGGGCCAGAGGGACCCCTCACCACTGCAGGCTACTAGCAAAAAGGATGGCAGAGGGGGAGGGGGAAGGTTTAACACTCTCAAGTTCAGCATTCTCACATTGTAAACACTAACAGAATAAGTAGAAAAGTACTGGGAACTGCTGAAGTTTTGTTTAGGCTCAATGGAAGGCTGCATCACTGGAAATAGCATATACCATAATCCATGCTTGTTCAATAACTAATGTTTAAGCCCTCATAAGTCTCAGATACCACACCAGACGCTTTTCATGCATTAGCCCATTAAACTGCTCAACAAACCCCTACTATCACACTAATTTTACAAAAGAGAAATGGAGGCAAAGGAAGGATAGGCAGTGACCCAGAGCCAAGTTGTCAGTCACTGCGATCGTCCCTCGGCCTTCCCAAGGGATTTGTTCCAGGATCCCCCCACAGACACCGAAGTCCCTGGATACTCACATCCCTTATATAAAATGACATAGTGTTTTCATTTAACTGATACACTTCTTCCTGTGTACTTTAAATCACCTCTAGATCGCCTGTAATACCTAACCCGATGTACATGGCGTGGAAGCAGGCATTATACTATGTGGTTTAGGGAATAATAACAAAGGAAAAGTCTACATGTTCTGTACGGATGTAATTTACGTGTTCAGTACAGACGTAATTTTCTTTTTAGTTCCTGGAGACTGAACCCAGCGTCTTCACACTAAGCTACATACCCAGTCTGTTTTCAGCTTTTGTTTTGAGACAGGTGGCCCCTAAGTCACTGAGTTGTACAGGCTGTACTTGAATTTGTGGATCCCCTGCTTCGGCCTCCCCAAGCACTGGAATTATAGGTGTGTGCCATTAATGTGGCTCAGATGTGATTTTTTAAAAGATAATTTTGATCAGCTCTTGATTGAATCCATAGATATAGATCACACAGGTACAGATGGCTAACTGCGTCGGGCTGCCTTTTAGCATAGCCTCTCGAGAGTGAGGTCTTATCTTACCCTAGAACTCTAGGGTTTCCTACATTGGGCCTTGTGTCAGGGCTTGCCACAGATTACTTGTCAGATCCTGGCTGGCCAGAGGTCCTTCAGGCCTTGTCTGATCAGCTGGATCACAAGAACCAGGTGACAGAGTTCTTTGCAGTGTGGTCTGGGCCATCTCTGGTCCTTCATGTTCTCTAAGCTGAGGTTCCGGTGAGTTGCCCTTGAGTGAACCTGTACACCCAAATGTGCTACATATGTCTCACACTTGATCCATGCCTGTACATATTACCCGTAATTCCTAGTATCAGGACCTGTGAGGTAAAGCACCTTGGAGAGAGAGCACCCTCTGCAGCAGATCATTGGAGATTTTTCTCCACTCTGCCCTAATCTGCTGTACATTGTGAGATAGACCACCCACCCTTTGGTGTGAATTGTCAGTTCCCTGGATCTTATCAGCTTAATAGATGTCTTATGAGATGATCAAAGTTTCCACAGACCAAACTGTAGCACAGTACTTGAGAGAGGCAACATAATACTGAGGAAAGGAAAAGATATACTATTGTCCTAGCCAAGCGTCTTAGTTCCTTTTCTCTCATTGCTGAGACAAAATACCCAACACCCAAGGTTAAAGGAGGAAATGTTTATTTAGTTTACAGTTTGTACAGGTTTTAGTCCACAATCAGCTGGTTCCAAGGCAGGGTGGCCTGGGAGAAGAAAACAGTCATGGCGGGCAGAAAGTAGCAAAGTGACTAGTGAGGGAGGGAGACAAGACTCTTTCTGTCCCTTCTGTATTGTATGTAGACTGCTGGGATTAGAGTGGTGTCAAACCAATCAGTTGACTGATTCAGCACTCACACACTCTTAATCCCAGCATCACACACTAGATTTAGCTACCTCTGAAAAAGCCTAAGACTGCATGAGGCTTTGGGGAACATCTAGACAGAAACCATAACACCAAGTAAACAAACAAACAAATGCATAAGCAATCTGTTTCTGGGGTTCTTTATATGTTGGAATAAAGAAAACAAGGCTTTAATGAGTCTATCAATGCAATTCAAGTGCCAGGAGCTCAGTATGTGTGCTCTTGTCACATGAAACCACCTGGTAAATCAATGTTACCAATTCAATTTATGATCACACACCATTGTTCTTTAGGACCAACACTAGCTATCTGGTTTCCTTTGCTAGCTAAAGTTGACTTAATGGAAACGTGATAGCAATCACGTCTTCTGGATCTTTGAGATCTGTTGCTTCAGAAATTCTCCTAGGGATGTGGTATCACATGTGATGTGTCACTTTATACATGAGGAGCCACTTCCTTGAGTTTACTCTTGGCTGTTGCTTACTTCATGGAATAGAAATTCAATGTGGGATTTGCAGTCTGTGGGTGTACCTGTCCCATTTATAACCTTAGGAGCTGGGGAAATAAACAGATTTGAAGCTCTCAAGCTTAGTAAAGACAAACTGAAGTCAATACTCAATTTGTTACCTTACTTGCTAGGAATCCTTTCTCTGACTGATAGGCAACACTAGCATTCAGAGACTACAGGATGCAGCATTAGTAATGTATTCGCTTTCTAAAAAATCCTTCAGATATCTCTAGTACACATTTATGCTAATCAATAGAAGTAGCTGTTTGAGGGAAGATCAAGATGAGGGTTTACAGCTTATATTTGTGATCTTATTGTGGAATTCATTCAAGAAGCTCTGGATCTGTAATCTAATTCAGGTCTCAGGCTCCAGACTCTATCCCAGTGGCTTAGTCCATGCCTTTGTTGATCAGATCTTGAGTGGACTCCTCAGGGATTTTGGTTCTAGAAACACCATGGTCAGTTAGCCATGGCGAAAGGCCCTTACAAGACCATCCTGATTCTCTTCTAGCCCTGTATCCTTGGCTCACTCATTAGTCACCATCTGGGAGTGATTTAGGGGTGTTGATGGTGATGGTGATGAAAGTGGTTAATTCTTTGCCCTAGCAGCAACAGAGATTGGAAAGAGTATCATGAATCTGTCATTTTAGTTTTAATCATGGGAAGGAGACTGTACCTTCCACCAGGATTTATAATCTGGGAAAGTAAGTTCATTAAAAAAAAAGTACTGGGTGTTGAACTTACGGCCTTTGAACTAAGCTACATACACAACTCTCCTTTAGGCAGGGTCCCACTAAGTCACTGAATTTCCCAGGCTGGGGTTCAATTTGCCATTCTCCTGCCTCAGCCTTCCAGAGTGCTTGGATCATAAGCATGTGTCACCATGGCTGGTTTAATCTCATATTTTTATTCCAAACAGGAAGAAGTCTCCAAGGCTGTTTAGCCAAAAAACAAAGGCAAATGCTTTTCCCTAATTCATTCTGCCTTCATGTAGAGTTTAAAAACCATAAAGTTTTAGACTATGAATCCCATCTCCAAAGGTAGTTCATCCTTTATTCAAGTGAAGATTAATAATGCAACTGCCTTTGCTAGTGATATATTTAGAAAATCAGACATTCCTTTGACCTCTGAAGTTAGTTCAGGGATACATATCTGATGCACTTTGGTCTAGAGAGATGGCCTGGCCTACAGTGGGGGTGTGTGGCCCTCTGCAGAAAAGTTTCTCATGTTCCAGAAAGCTAGAAAAAGAAAGATAACAGTGGTGTCTTCTATGTGTGCCCTCTGGAACTACGTTAATATCATTAGAAGGATAAAGTTGCCACAAGATTGTGCCAAGAGAAACTTACTGGAACCACTGAATTAAACCAACCGTGAAGCCTGCTTTATCTGTGGATTTGCAGTTATGAGAGCCAATATATTTCCTTATTGTTTGTTATGGCTTGTGTCTAGATGCCCCCCTCAAAGGCTCATGTTGTCACAGGTGGGGCTTTATTAGAGGTGGCTGAATCTAGAGTGTGTGATTGATTCATGGTGCAATGCTAGGATTAAGGGTATGAGGATTAAGGCTGGGTGATTACTTAATTAATCCACTGATTGGTTTGGTACAGCCCTAATCCAGGTATCCTGGACACAGTACAAGGGACAGAAAGAAGCTTGTTTTGTCCTCCTGTTGCTTTGCTACCTTCTGCCTGCCATGACTGTTCTCTACCATGCCACCCTGCCTTGGAGGCAGCTGATTATGGACTGAAACCTCTACAAACTGTGAGCTAAATAAACCTTTCCTCATTTAACTTTGGGTGTTGGGCATTTTGTCTTAGCAAGGATAAAAGTAACTAAGACATCTTTTTGGGGGAGGAGGGTTACCAGGAATCAAATTCACAATCTTGCACTTGCCAGGCAGGCGCTTATGCCACTGACCTATATCCTCAGCCCAACTAAGATGTTATTTAAGGCACTATGAGTTGGATTTTCTGAACATATCCTAGTTGATTCAAAGTTGAATCTTTGTTTATGCCCCCAAGTGATATTCTCCAAACCTGAAATTCCTTTCCAATAATCACTACTGTCTTAAGAGAAAGGAGTGGCTGGAATATAGACTAAGAGGGCAATATGACAAATATTGGTACAAAAGGAAATGAATATTAAGTGAAAGAATGATTATTATACACAGTTTTATAATGAGAGATAGGCTTTAGTTAACAAAGATCTTGAGTCCAGTATATTGACAATTCAATTCCATGTAATATGAATAAATGAGGCACATGAAGTATTTTAAAAATACTTAGCCAGGAGTGGTGGCACACGCCTTTAATCCCAGCACTCGGGAGGCTGAGGTAGGCGGAGCGTTGTGAGTTCAAGGCCGGCTTGGGCTACAACGCGAGCGCAAGGCCAGCCTGAGCTACATAGTGCGACCCTGCCTCAAAAAAAACCAGGACCGGGAGTTTGGCTCAGTGGCTTAAGTGCCTGCCTTGGCAGGCGCGAGATTGTGAGTTCAATCCCCGGTGCCACAAAAAAAAAAAAAAAAAAAAAAAAAAAAAAACTTACACAGGCAAAGTGATAGACTAAGCCTTTCCTCACCCTTTCTCTCCCATCGCACTGCTTTGTTATTAGGAGCCAGGGTCTTGCCTGTAGCAGGACTCTAAGTGGGCTAATTTTCTTTTCTGAATCTTAGGCTTCTAGTTTGCAAAACAATTTTTGTTAGTATCAAATTAATTTGTATACACCAAAAAAAAAAAAATCATAAAACTCCTGGAGCAGTGTAGAGGCAGGTTATATGTTTCTGTGTTTTTCAGCTTTCTGTTGTGGTCACAAATACAAATACCTTATAATCAATTTATGAAAAGAAAAGGTTTATTTATTTTGGCTCAGTTTGGGAGGTGTCATCCCAGGACTAACTGTCCCTGTTGTTTTGGGCCTCTGGCAGTGTGTCATGATGGGCGTGTGATAAAGCAAAACCGTGCACAGGGTTGGGGGGTGAAAGAGGAAGAGGGAGAACTGAGGTTCCATGTCCCCTTCAAGGGCACACATCCAATTACCTGGTGACCTCTTCCTAAGCCCTGCCTCTTAGAGGACCCCTTCTTTCCTAATGGCACCAGGCTGGGGGCCACACCTTCACCACATAGACTTTGGGGGACCCCTAGGATCCCAACTGTAGCCATCTGAATTCCAGAGGCCCTAAATGGCCCTATGATCATGGAAGAATTTTAGGTCTAATAATAACACTTCATCTCCTATATTGGTGTAGATTTTCATGTTTAAAAAGAAAATTGGGCCAGGAGTGGTGGCGCACGCCTTTAATCCCAGCACTCGGGAGGCTGAGGTAGGCGGAGCGTTGTGAGTTCGAGGCCGGCTTGGGCTACAACGTGAGCGCAAGGCCGGCCTGAGCTACATAGTGCGACCCTGCCTCAAAAAATCCAGGGCCGGGAGTTAGGCTTGTGAGTTCAATCCCCGGTGCCGCAAAAAAATAAATAAATAAATAAATAAAAATAAAAAGAAAATTGGTGTGTTTCTTCATATTCTGCTGCTTTACAAGGGGGTACTCTGTATGTTTGATCAACATCTAAATATTAATAACTGACATTTTATGAGGGTGAACAGAAGTAACAAAACACTTTCAAATGCAAAATCACATTTGAGATATGCAGGGAAAATGTGGTCGGGAAGAAGAGCAGTGTGGTGATCATAACTTCTTGTGTCAGTTTGTAGTGATGAGTAGTAGAGGGAGAATTTTGATGGTATTTCTAGGAGAATCTAAACTGGCATTTTTGTGTTCCCTTAACTCCTGGCTTTGTGACCTTGGGAAAGTTTCTTACCTGTTTCACACCTCAATTTCCTTATCTGTAAGATGCAGATAATGATAGCAAAGAATTGTGTTGAGAATTAAATGAGTTAATTTTTGTACATGTTAGGATTAGCACTTAGTCATCACTATACATTTTTAAATAGGAAATAAATCTATTTCTCCTGCTCTTATATTATTACCATCATTGTGGTTACTTCTCAGTTTTAATTATTTCTGCTTAAACACTCATATCATTTTGATCTGATTTATCTTTGCCTGTGATGCATGAAAGAATGTTTTATGTTAAGAGTGTGTTGTTATTTTTTGTTATGATTTTGGAGCAGAGGTTGGCAAAACTATGGCCAAACCCAGCTATAAATAAAGTTTTATTGGAACACAGACCTCCCCCCATTTACCTATTTTCATATTACCTATATTTGTACGGTCTGATGGCAGACTTGTACTGTAGTTACAGCCAAGAACATATGTATGATCTATAAAGCCTAAAAAATTTTTATGTAGCCTTTCCCACAAGTAGTTTGCAGATCCCTGTTTAAGGTACGTATTTTTTAGTGACTTACTGTTTTTAAAGTAAGAAAGGGAACCGTACACTTCCCTTACCAGAAAGGAGACAGTTTTTTTTCTTGACGATGCTGGGCATTGAACCCAGGGCCTCACATGTACTGTGTAGTTGCTCTACCACTAAATTATGTTGCAGCAGTAGCAAACTTTTGAATTAAAAAAGAATGTTTTTCTTCTTGTTTTCATCTCATTATCTTCTACCGATAACAAAGGTCAATATAAATGATTCCTACTTTTACACTATAAATGTTTACCACCTTTGCATCACAGATAAGGGACAATTTTTATTGTTGTTTATTATCTGTTCTTTTTTTTTGCAGCACACAGGGATCAAACTCACAACCTCATGCCTGCCAGGCAGGCACTTAAGGCACTTAAGCCACTGAGCCAAACTCCCGGCCCTAGTGTTTTGAGGCAGGGTCGCACTATGTAGCTCAGACCGGCCTTGCACTCGTGTTGTAGCCCAAACCGGCCTCGAACTCACATCGCCCCGCCTACCTCAGCCTCGAGTGCTGGGATTAAAGGCGTGCGCCACCACACCCGGCTTACTTATCTGTTCTTAGCATATTAATTGCACATTGTTATTGCCCAACTCATACCTACCAAGAAATTGTGAAATTACCTTTTTTGCCTTTGAGGAGGCTTATTTCCCTCCTTATGCATGGCTTAGGATCTGAGGCTGTCCTTTGATGTCAACAGAGTGACTCATTTTCCCTTGGGAGCAGATCAAAGGCACAAAGGGCCTAGGTCTTGTGCTGGCCGCACTCCACCTCACAGATACTGAATTTCCTGGACAGCAGTGTCCAGGTTTGATTCTGGCTCATACCAGGCAGCTTTCCACTCTTTCAGGACTGCGTGTCACCCCTTTAATCTCAGGTGTTGGTCTTGCTAAGTCTGCCTGGAAGGAATTCAAGGAGAAGACTGAGGATGGATCAGGCCAAATCCATCATGATTTCTCCCTTGGGAAAATAGTTAGGGCACGTGATACAGCTTGCTGCATAAACAGAACTGGTTCAAATGCCTGGTGTGTGACTGTATCACTGTGTAATTTTAATGTTTTGATGCTTTATGCTTTACAATGATCTGTTAGACAGTTATATCCCATCTAGTTCTGGCAGTGAAATTGCCATCCCCAGGGTCCTTGTCTGTACAGATCATCTTAGGCAATTTGTCTTTAAAGCTTCTTAAAATTACCCTAGGATTCGTCTGTAATTCTTACCAGTCTTAAGAATCTGTCTCCCCTAGACATAATTTGTATCACTTTACAATGCAGTGACATCTGTTCATAAATCTTTAATGTGTGTTACCATTCAGATTGACAGATTTTGTTCTTATTATCTATGACATTTTCATTGACTTCTGCAAAGTGACATTATCGCCATCCTAGCCTGGGTAAGATTTAATGCCTGATTTTTCCTTCCTCCATTTATCAGAAACATTCAGACCTTCTCTTTCCTCCCTTCCCCCTACACAAAGTATCAATTCAAAGATTTTAAAAAACGTATTTCCTGGAATAGATTTCTTTAGAAAGCACTGCCTTAAGGAGACTTTATTACCTAAAGGACAGTAAGTGTCCCTAGTCCTATTTGTATCCTGATTTGTTGAGAGTTGTGGGACTCTTTATTGATAAGCATTTAAAGAAATGTCCAAATACATGGTTAAAGAAAAACACTCATTGTTTTATTGATTTCTTATGAACATTACTTGAAATTTTTGTACTAGAAACATTATAAATTATTTCTAAGGTGCTTCTAGTTAAAGTTTAGTAATTATGGAAATTAAACACTTTAAACTATTTTTTAAAAACATTGTATTTTTAAGCAGCATTGAAAGCATTGATCTTCAATTTCTGTGACAAATTGTTAAACTTGAAGTATTAATGTATGTCTTCATCTGGAAGCAGTGGAGGTAGTTATCTGGAGGGGGCAGGATCCCTCTCTTCATGGAGTTTGCTACTTCAGGTGAGAGTCTGATGGATTAAAAAATATATATATATGGGGAGAGACAGACAGAGAAAGAGAGAGAGAGAGAAAGAGAGAGAGAGCACGAGAGCAGTAAGGGAGCTTCTGTTCCAACCCACAGCATCAAGGAGGGCTTCCTGGAAGAGGTGAGCAAGGTCTTCAAGGAATCATGAGACACTGCTGGCTTGGGAAAGACATCCCAGGAGGAAGGAATGGGCTGTGCAAAGTGATTCCACTTGGGTAATTTCTAGCACATTCCCAAGAGTGTAGAACGATGTTGTCAATCTGGACTCTCATGTGTGTGTGTGCATGTGTGTGTGTTTAAGTGTTCAAGTCTATTCCCATTCTGAGGGGAAAGATGAGTGAGGAAATCGATGCTTTCTTCTTTCAGTGATACTATTTTCATATCTAAGCTGCACACCTTGGCAGGCTGGTCTCCCCTTTTGCCCCCAGAATGAGGGTATTAGCTTAAGCACACAATAATATAGTGGTTATAAGCAAAGACTCAGGAGCCAGGCTGCCTGGCTTCTAGCTTTGGATCCTGCCCTCCCATTTACTAGTTCTGTCCATTGGGTGTGTCTCAACTGTCTCATCTGTGAAATGGGGGTCATAGTAACTGTTTAAGAGTTCCAATAGAGATAGAATGGGCTGTCATACATAGGTGTTTGGAAAAGTCCCTGGCACACAGTAGGCATAACCCCAATTGTGTCCAGTTACACCCGTCAGGTGGCATTTTTGGAGATACTCAGGGCATCAAGAACAGAGATCTCCAGTGCTCTTTCTTCTTCTTTCCCCCAACTTTCTCGCTCTCTCTCTCTTTTTTTTTTTTTTTTTTTTTTTGTACCAGGAATCAAACTCACAGCCTTGCGCCTGCCAGGCAGGTGCTTAGGCCACTGAGCTAAATCCCTGGCCCTATTTTTTGAGACAGGGTCTCACTATGCAGTTCAGGCTGGCCTTGAACTCACTTTGTAGCCCAGGCCAGTTCTGAACTCACAATGGTCCTCCTACTTCAGCTTCCCAAATGCTGGAATTAAAGGCTTGTGCCACCACGCCCAGCTTTCCTCAACTCTCTTACTCGTTGCTTTCTCCATTTTCCATCGTCATCCCAGCTGGCTCGTGCGGCTCAGAGTTAACTTATCAGAGGGAAAGTGACGTGTGTAGGGTGAGTGTTATGGTTGAGATCTAGCATATTCTCATGAAAGGCTCATTGTATTGAGACATGGTTGCTGATAGGCTTTTGGGAAGTGATTGGATCTAACTTCATCAAGTGCATTCATTGAAACCCGATGTGATGGTGCATGCCTGTAATCTCAGCACTCCCGTGGCTGAGGCAGGAGGACTACTGTGAGTTTGAAGCCCGCCTGGGCTACACAGTTCAAATCCAATCTCAGCTACGTAGCAAGACCCAGTCTCAAAACAAAAACAAAACCAAAATGGATTAACCCATTGATGAAATAATTTGATGGCATTACTGGGAGGTATTGGAAATTTAGGAGACAGAAATTGTTAGAGTGGATCATTGGCCTACAACCTTGGGGTTTCTACTTGGTCCCTAACCCCTTCCTCTCTGGCTCTTTTTTTCTACTTCCTGGCTGCCACAGGTGGGCAACTTTGCTCCACCCTGTCCTTCCACCATGATGTTCTGCCTCAACTCAGGTCCATCACGTTGGAACCAGCTGACATGGACTGAAACCCCTGAAACCATGAGCCAGAACACACCTTTCCTCCTATAAGTTGTTTTTTTCAGGTATTTGCTCACAGTGATGAAAGGCAGACTATTACAGTCTCTGGTAGCAGTGAAGTGGTCTGCAGGGTAAGTAAAGGTGCCCAGCATTGAGGAAAGTGAGAGTGGGGAAACCTGGGGTTGATTCCTCCATCGCTGCTTACCAGCTCCATGTCTTTGGAGAAATCTAAAATTTCTGTAACCCTCAGGTTCCTCATCCTTGAAATGTAAGATAACAGCTGCCCCCAGGGTACCTGATCATTGTGAGGGCCCCAGCAGATACTGCTTACAGAAACCTGTAAAGTGCAAGCAAATATATGGAATTGTTTTCTTTAACCCAAAGACTTGCATATAAATAATACTAGTTTTTCCTGGCCTTCATGTATTCCATTGTACTTGCAGTACAATGAGGACTTTGTCTTGATCTTTCTTTTAAAAATTTTTTAATTTTAATTGACACAGAGCTGTATATATTTATGGAGTACAGTGCAGTATTCAATACATGTTTACAGTGTTCAGTGATCAGATGAGAGTAATTGGCATATCCCTCACCTCAGACATTTATTATTTCTTTGTATTGGGAACATTAAGCATCTTCTCTGCCAGCAATTTTGAGATCTATAATTATTTGATGTCAACCACACTGTGATATACAGTACTAGAAGTGATTGTACCAATCCAGCTGCATCCCTGTCCTCATCAATGCAACTTCTCTCCATCCCCTCCCTCCCTTATTCCTGACTTTTGTGGGAGGGATTTATAATTGACCCACAAAATAATGCTTGCTTAGGTTATTAACATGCTTCGTTAGTTTTTTTTTTCTGGTTTGCTCTCGTAAATGGATGTTGTATTTTATCTAATGCCTCTAAACCATCTGTTAATGCAATCATATGGTTTTTCTACTTTGATCTCTTTACCAGATTCTTAATATGGAAATGTCTTCGCATTCCTAGAATCATCTTTGTTTTATTCCTTTACTATGCTGCTGGATGTGAGATTGTACAGCCTTATGTATATATACATGTGGTATATAAATATGATGTATACATAAATATGTTGTGTGTATGTGTAGATCAACATGTATGTATCTGTTAACAGTGTTATACTGATCATATACTATACAATGAGAAAATGAGCTAGGTGGACTTCCTGTCTTTCCTAGGCTCTGAGACAGTTTATCTAGATTTATCTATTTTAGCCGGGCGTGGTGGCGCATGCCTTTAATCCCAGCACTCGGGAGGCTGAGGTAGGCGGAGCATTGTGAGTTCGAGGCCGGCTTGGGCTACAGCGAGCGTAAGACCGGCCTGAGCTACATAGTGCGACCCTGCCTCAAGAAATCAGGGCTGGGAGTTTGGCTCAGTGCCTTAAGCACCTGCCCTGGCAGGCGCGAGGTTGTGAGTTCAATCCCCGGTGCCACAAAAATAAAATAAAATAGATTTATCTATTTTATAAAAGTCAGGTAGAATCTACTAGAAAAGCCCTCTCAACTTGATGCCTATTTTAGAGGTAGATCTTTTAGAAACTCTGCCTTTTTGGTTATGATATGATTATATTCAACTTTCCTTTTTCCTTTCCTTTCCTTTTCTTTTATTTGTCTTGTCTTGTCTTTTCCTTTTCGTTTGGAGACAGGGTCTTGCTATGTAGTTCAGGCTGATTCAGGCTGGGCTTATACTCACTATGTGGCCCAGTCTGGCCTTGAACACTCATCAATCCTCCTGCTTCAGCTCCTGGGTGCTGGGATTACAAGTGTGTGTCACCACGCCTGGCTTCTTATTTTTCCTTGAATAGATCTTTATGTTTATCTTCCTAGGAAATCAGTCCCTTCATCCAGTAATTTTAAGAATTTCCTCACTTTTACCACTTTGTTTTTTTCTATCCTCTTCACAAACATCCCAGAGGTTTGCCTTTCCATTGGTTCTTTCAAAGAAACAATTTAATCCCCTCAATGTTGTTTTGTTTTCTGTTGTTATTAGTAATTACTTTATTTTTCTCAACACCTTCCTTCTGTTTTCTTTGCGTTTATTCTGTCTTCCTCCTCTCCCCACCTCCAGTTCTTGAGTTGAAAACTTGGTTGATTCACTTATTTTCAACATTTCTGAATTTCTACCATGTTTGTATAAAACTGTGTTTCCCACTGAATATACCCCATGAACTTTGATATATATGTGTTGTTCTTATTGTGATTCAATCCTAAGGCTTTATAATTTGCTTTCATTTCTTCTTAAGCCCAAGATTTGTTTAGTAGAATACTTGAAAATGTACAAGAGGATAGATTTTTGTTGGTTATCTTTCTGTTATAATTTCCTCATTTTATTCTATGATAGTTCATAAACATGTACTGTCAGAATTTTTTTT
>RJWM01016477.1:0-45398 GCA_004363535.1 Dasyprocta punctata
AATAAGACTAACTGCTCAGGTAAAATTGATTAAATCAAGGACAAATGGTGAAGCGGGTCACGTAGTAAGCGAGGGATGTTTAAGGATAATGACTCTTCCCGTAAAAGGGTGGAATGCTGATTCCTGACTTCCTCAGGGTGATATAGAACTATTTAGAATATCAATCCTTAGGATCTGCCTTTTGTCTTGATATCTGGCCCACAGCAGGAGGTGTCTGTCTCCTCAGAGGTTACAAGGCATCTAAACTTCTGCACTGGTTCCTCCGAGGGCCCAGCCCTGTCTGACTGCCTATAATTTTGTCTAACTCACTTTTCCTGTAACATTCTGATGAGCATGCCAAGGGCTCAGCTGCTATAGAAGGGCATCCAAACAGGAAAGTAGGATGGCCCAGTGCAGTTAATAACATGGGTCAAGGGTATGCTTGTGTTAACAGACAACGGAACAGCATTATGTCTCTCCTCCTGGAACATGTGACTTGGTGAGAGGAACATATCAGCCCTGCAGCGCTGCCTGTTCCCAGCTGGCCCTGCAGTGTGAGCATTCCCGAGAATGACCCTGGAGAAAAACCAACACCACAGGCACAAAGATCCATGCAGACTACAAATCCCACGCTATGGGGATAACTAAAGACCATGCAGGAGGCTGGCATGCTGGGGACATGGCAGGACCTCCACAAACTCCTGAGAATGTGTCTGTTGCTCTGGGGACCATCATAGCCTATGCAATGTTTCAACAGCTGCAATTACAAAAACAAAAAGGGGGATATGTTGGGGACCACAAATTCACAATGGCTAACTTTGTATACCTCCCTAAAGGACAAATGGAGCTGGCTTTCAATAAACCCTTTTCCATTTTCACCTAAACAATGTGGCCTCCTTTGATTTGGTCAGAGGTGAGCAAGTGAACCCGGGTGTAAGAACCTAAGTGGCCAGGAACAGCAGGACCTTAGTGTAATACTCAGACTTTTCATTCCTAAGGACTTTACAATCTTTCAGTCACTCCCAAGGATCCTGGGCCCATTTTTTCTGCTAACTCAACCCACCTGCTTCTAACAGTCTTAGACTGGCATCGGGTCTGAGCTGGTTGGATCTAGATTTTTCCCTGGGGTCTCCTTCCCCAATATTTAAAAACATACTTAAACATTTTTGAAATAATTGTATATAGAAAACGTGCAAAGTTAGTTCAGAGAGTTCCTGCATACCCTTTATACAGGTTTGCTCTGTGACTGACTTCTAACATTTGTCCAAACTAAGAAATTAGCATTGGTACATTACAGTTAACTGAAGTGCGGAGTTCACCATTCCCCCCACCCATTAATATTCTGATTTTGTTCCAGAATCAAATCCAGAGTCCTAAATCCACACTGGGTTTAGTTGTTGTGTGCCTTTGCTCCCTTCGAGCTGTAACAGTTTTTGCTTTCCCCCCCTTTTTTTTTATGACTGTTGATTTGGAGGAGTACTGGTTGAATATTTTGTGGAATGGCTCTCAATTTGGATTTGTATGACGTTTTCCTCTAGTTAGACTGGAGCAGTAAGTTGTGGCAAAGAATTGTAGAAAGTAAGACACTTTCCTTACCCACATTATGACAGGATATCATGAGCAGCATCTGCAGACATCAGTGGTGAGGCAGACCTGCACCTCCAGGTGAAAGACAGCTGTGGGCTTTATGCAAAGTGTGGGTCCACTAATAAGCAAGACACGTGGAGAGATGCGTTCTGTTGGATGTCATGGTTGTTAATTTATATTATTTCATTACGTGTAAAAGCACTGTGGAAATAAATGGTGATGACTTTCTTGATAATACTTGAGAATCTGAGATGGTCCATTAAAAATATTTGTCAACATCGCCTTGGACTCGAAGAGGAGAGAGAAGAGCTCTGGTTTTCTCGGGCCCGTGCTGCTTGCTCTGCAGTGGAGCCATGCCTGCCTTAGACTGAGAGGCAAGAAAAGAGCAGCTGTGCCTCTGAAGTAATCATCGTGCACATTCCTCTTCCCCAGGAAAGGCCGTCAGAGCTGTCTCTGCGAGGAGAGAAGTAGCTCTGACTCACGAGTGTGCGCTCCTCCTTCCGGCCCCTGACTGTTACCTGGAGCAGTTTGAGCCCTCCAGTGCCCAGAGCAGGTAGCGACCAACATTTATGTCTTCCGTACACATCCTGAGTTGATCTGTTAGGACATTAATCTGCAGTCATAAAATGGAAGAATAATTGGAGCAAAGGTGACTTTGAATAATTTTCACTTAATCCTTTATGATTCATTTTTTTTTTACAATGGAGAAACAGCTGTCCAGCAGATGAGCTTTTGACAGATCTTTAATGAAGCTCTCTTGATATTTCCTTTTTTTTTATAAATTTATGAATTTATGAATGAATGGTTTGTGAATGAATGGCTTCCCATTTCCACTGCAGCTGTGATGGTCTAGCAGTTTGGTCTGAAAGACGTGTGACCAAGAGGCAGCCGGGCGCCTGTGCCCCTGTGCAAAGTGGGCCGCTTCTGTAAGGCCGCTCAGGAGCTGGGCCGGGGTCTGCGCGCCTAAGAGTATCTGGCAGTGGCACAGGCCACCCCCAAGGAATTCAGTTGACGATTTTTGAAACAGAAAGCAAAGGAGGGAGGGAGCTCTCTGCAGGCCACACGGGAAAGTCTGCAAGGCAAGTCTGAACATCACCGCACCTAGCTCAGGGCCAGCCTCAGCCTTTGCTCTGCAGGGAAGCCGCCGCCTGCCTGAGGCCGCTTGCTTCCGCCAGATGTTCCCTTCCTCTGGGAATGCAGGTGTGCTTCAGCAAGTGACCCGTGGGAGCCGAAGATGCAAACACACACCAGTGAAAACGTGCTTGAGTGCCAGTCCTCCAAAACTCACAGCTCCTCGGGAAAGGAAAATAAAGGTAGCATGGAGTCAGAGAGGGACGAAGAACGAAAAGAAAAAGAACGAGGGGAAAGGAGGGGGAATGATCCAGGGGTGGTGCGGAAGAAGCTCAGGGAGAAGCTTCCAGAAGGCAACGTGAAGGAAGTCGGGGTGGGGGGCGGGGAGCAGGTCAAAGGACAAACTCCAGATTTGATGCTTTTAATGGAACTGCAGATGCAGTTTAAGTGAACTGACTCCTGGATTGCATTCACCTATTTATAAACAAATATTAAAGGGGGTAATATGTGAATTGTGCGGGATTTAAGAATGGGACAAAAGGAAAACTAACCAACCAGCTACATAAGTTAGCATGGCCCAAGGACGCTACCCTGACCTGTGCAGGTTGGGGGCCATGGGAAAAACCCAGGCTCTGTTAGCAACTGCTTTCCTAATGATCACGTATGCTCAACAGAAGAAAAGACAGAATGGCCTTTGTGTACAGCAAACGCCCTTTTCCTGGAGAGGCAGACTGAGGGCTGAGGCCTCAGCTGTAGGGACCGCCCCTCAGATGGCTCTAGTGAGTGGCCCCACCTCCGAAGTGAGCAGGCCCTGAAAGAAAGGCAAGCCAGGGAGAGGCCAAGGTCACCCTTAGGCAGGGAAATCCAAGCGGCCGCGCCCAGGGAGAAGGGGAATCCCTCAAAGCGCTTGTGCTCCTTTCTGAGGAACTCGGATTCGCCGGGCAGGCACGCTGCCCTTTCTGGACCATGGCGGAAGCCGGCAGGACGGGCCTGAGGCAGGCCGCGGTCCTCTCACCCTTCTGCGGGTGGCACTCTGGGAATCCTCCTTTCCCTGGGACGCAGAGGATGCACCAGCACCCGCGGGTGCGCCTGGGCAAGCTCCTCCGCGGAGCCCCGCGCCAGCGGGAAGTGAGCTGCGCGGCCGCGCGCCCTAGACCCGCATAGGTCGCGCTGCGACGTGGCCAGCGGACGCGCGGAGGGACGGCCGTGGCCTTCCGGACGGCACTCCCTGGTCTCGGTCTTCGGAGTGGCGTTTAGTTTGCTGCCTAAGTTAGCCGAGTCCTGTCCCGTGTCACCCGGAACCCGGACTACAGGCTGGTCGGAGCGGTGCCTTTAGGCGGGAGCCCAGGCTGCACACCCGCGCGCTGCTGCTCCCGGCCGCTCGCCGGAGATGCAGGCCGGGCTGTGCCGGGGTGCCCACCGCGCACGGGCGCACCCCTGTCTCCTTGCCCCGCTCGGTGGGCGCCCCTTCCGTAAAGCGCTCCTGGGCCCGGGAAGCGCTGCAGGGAGACGGCGCGGGCGGCCCGGGTTCGCGGGTCCGCGGGAAGAGCTCGCCTTCGTGCGGCCTAGCTCAGCGCCTCGGGGCGGGCGCGGCGTGAGACCGGGGATCCCGAAGGCGCGCACGGCGGGCACGGAGCCCCGGACCCTCGGGCGCAGCGACCCGGGCGGCGGCCGGGCTGGGCAGGCGCCCTCTCCTGGCTGCGCTGCGGCGCGGGGCGCGGGGCAGCACCGGACTGGCACCTGCGTCTCAAGGTCACGGCGGTGACCGCGGACTCTGCGGGACCTGCGGGGGCCGGAGCCTGGCCAGGAAGCGCTGGGTGGGGACCCCGGGGCCTCCTCGCCTCAGCCTCCTCCACGCGGGCCCTAAACTTTCTCCCGCCGGTTCCGTGGGCTGCAGATGCTCCCGGCCTCGCGCTGCCGACTGGCTGCTGGGAGTTCGGGGTCCCGGGGCACGGGGGGATCGGGAACCGGGGTGCAGGGTTTGGGGTCCTGGGGTGCGGGGTTAGGGGCGGGGTCCCGGCTGGGGGCGGGGCCGCGGGAGAGGCGGGGCCCGGGGCGTGGTCCCGGGCGGGGCGAGGCGGGGCGCTCTCTTCCGGCGCCTGCTCCTCCCTCGCGTCCCCCGCCCCGCGTGATGGTAGCGGCCGCGCAGCCGGGGACGCGGACGGGGACGCGCAGTCCGCACCGCGACGCGCGGGCCTCGGTGAGTGCGGGCAGGGAGATCAGGGTTGCTTGGTACCCAGGTGCTCGGCGCTCGGGGGTCGGTACTGGGGGCTTGCCCGGTACCTGAGGGGCCTCGGCATCTGGAGACCCAGGACGGGGGAACTCGGGGCCGGGGCCTCGCTGCCTACCCGGGGACTCAACGCTGGGGGATGCTCAGCACCAGGAATGTTCAGTACCAAGGAGGTCGGTACCGGGGGGGCTTGTACAGGGACTTGGTATCGGGGACTCAGTACCAGCGGGCTCGGTACCCCGGAGGACTCTGCACCGGGTCAGTGAGGGGCTGGGGCACAGGGCGGGGTCGCCCTGCGGACTCGGGTCAGAGCCGGGGTCTCAGGAGGGGTGGGCGTCTCTTCCCTGCCCGGGACAGACCGGGTGTGTGTCCGGCTGGCCATGGACCTGGCGGGCAGGTCCAGGACATGCGAGGTCCAGTCCGGGGAGAGTGGGGCCGCGCCCCCTGCACCCCATGTCCCGGTGCCTCCACCCCACACCCCACATCGCCCCCTCTGGGCGACCTGGAACCGGTGGGGGTATATGGGACAATGACCTGACCCCCGGCCTGCGGGGCTCCCCGAGACCGCGCCGGTGAGGGTGAGGCACCAGGGTGGTGGTAGAACAGGTCCAGACGCCGTCCATCAGCAGAGACCTCGGCCCCCGGGATGGAGAGAGGAGAGCTTGGCGTCTGCAGCTGAGCCCAGGAGAGGGAGGGGGTGGTCACCTCGCTGACAGCAGGTCACTGGACATGGGTGCCAGAGCTGCCTTGGAGACAGACTTCACCAGGTGCTGGACCAGGCTGTTGGGTCTGCACAGCGACAGGAGCTCGGCCAGTCCCAGGCGGTGTGGTGACATCAGACCGCGGTGACATCGGGTGTCCAACTGCAGGGCCTTGGGTGGAGGGCAGCTGGAACTTCAGGAGTGTAGAGGAGGGACATGGCAGGGGGACAGGGCCTTCTGGAGGCCACAGGGCCTGACTGTGACAGCAGCCGGCCCAGTGTCTGGTGAGCCGTTGAAATAGACCCTTCGGAAAATGTCCTCTGCTCTTGACATCTGGGAGGTAGAAGAATTTGAATTCAGAGGCATTTGCTACCATTCTCTGCCTCTGCTACTTTGGTTTTGCACTAATTCCTACAGAACATCCAAAGAGAAAACACCTGGTTCATTCAGTTGGCGGTTTCCCTTGCCGAACGCCGCTGGGGTGAAAGGTCGCTTATGTGCTTGCCTGTACTGCTGCGCTGTCTGCGGGTCAGCCCCGAGCAGGGTTTTAAGTAGGGCAGAGAGGGACCTGGAGATGTTCCGAAACGAAGTGCGGGCTTCATTCACGCAGCGCCAAGTACGGTGGGGAGGAAGCCGGCAGTGCTGGCTGCATCTGGCAGGCAGGGGAGGCGTCGGGAGCTGTGCTGAGAGCCGCGCAGAGGCGCTGGGCTGGCTCCGGCTCCGGCAGACGCCTGGCTGCAGAGCTGCGCTGGAGGCGGCCCCCGAGTGCAGGACCGCGCTGGGGAATGCTCGGAGGACCCCCTGCTGCCCAGAGGTAAAAGCATCTAGGAGCAAGGCAGAGCTCAGCAAAGCACAGATTAATGGTCCATGGGAGAGCGAGAGACAGGAATGCCAGTCACTGAGAGAGAAAGCGATTTCCTTTTCACTGCCTCTCGGCTGGGGATAGATTGTTACCTGCAGGCTCGGAACAGAAGTCCCTGGCTGGAGATATTCTGGGGTGTCACAGCTCTGGGACGGGTCAGTACCGGCGTCTCTGGGGCTAGGCCAGGGGAGCGCCGTCACCCTGCACTGTGACCTGGACAGCCCCTGGCCTGCAGAGCAGCAGCGAGGCGGATGCTAGGAGCCCGGGTGTGCCGCGCTGGCTGGGGAGACAGGACTGGGACCCCAGTGCCACCCTCCAGGGCGCCCTCCAGTGTCCCTGCTGCAGGTCCACCCTGCACATCACGAGGCCACAGGACCAAAAGGCCTCTCTGCCAGATAGCCTCATGTTCACTGGTTCAGGGACATTCAAGAGGTTCCCTTCCTGAAGAACTTCTCAACTTTTAAATAAATCCCGAACTTTCCGGGAGACGCGCGCATGCGTGAACTGAGCGGCCGTTTCTGATGAAAGCGAGCTCATCCTGCCCCACAGTGCTGTCGTTCACCGAGTGTGTTTTAAACGGGAAATCTCAATCTGTAAAATTAATTTAATTAGAATGACAACCATTACATTCTTCTCTTGATGAGGGATTGAATAAGAATTAGGGAAACATATTCGTTAGGTACCCCGTATTCCAAAATGCAACCTTAGTGTTTGTGGAGACAACACAGAAAGGTAAGAATCCCATATAATATTCATGCAGTTGGTTTCCATACTGAATCAATAGCGTAGCTCTCTTGAGACTCGAGAAGCCTATGAGCCCCTGGCACAATGCTTTGCCTAGGAGGGGACAATGACTTCCGCTCCTAAAGGTAATAGGATCTGGGACTGTCCAGGACTGCCTGCTGGAACTCAGGGCACCCACAGGGAAGCGCGTGATCGGGGTCACGCGGAAGGCCGGGGGCAGTGAAGGGCTCTCCAGTCTGGCCTGCTCCATCCCGCCCCCTCCCTCCATGGTCGTTGCTTGGTTGGCTTCGGAGTTTATTGTGGAAGGATCCTCATCAGGGCTGCTGGCTTCCTCTCTGGTCTAATAACCTCCCCTGTGCTTGTGACTGGTAGCGTCCCCAGAGCCCTGCAGAACAGACGCACCTTCCTGCCAGCTCTCTGGAGCACCCGCAGCCTTCCCTCTCCTGTGTGTGCAGACACAAACAGCTCTTTCCTGCTTCAGGTGGAGCTGAACTTTGTGTCTCTCTGGGGAAGAGGCAGCGGGGTGCAGGGAGCCCTTGATTTCCCTTCCCTGTCTCTGTTGATCTGCTTCTTCAGCTCCGTGATCAGTCTTGTCATCTTGCTTTTAGGAAGGCTGCCTCTCTTTGCCAAGGGCACAGAGCAGGAGCCCAGGAAACAGTGTTGGAGACGGGATGTATCATGAAAGCTCAAGAAATGGGACTGTGAACCAGTAATGCCCGTGCTAGTATATTCAGGGAGCTTTTGCAGATCCGGCAGTGGTGGCGTCCATTCTAGGCACCGCCGCACTCTTGCATGTGCAGTGCCCACCTACGTTGTACACTGTACCCAGTGTGCAAAACGGAGTTCATTAGGATAGTAGATTTTGTGTGTGTGTCAAAGTCCATTTGTAAGAAGGAACATGAGATGGATATTTATTGAATTAGGAGCAGTTGCGTGGATGTATCCTGATCCTTCAAGAGACTTCAGAACACAATTAGGGAAATGCAGAAGGCAAAAGAAACCGTTCAAGGGAAACAGTTAGATAGATTTCTGTGTAGGGGGAACAAGGAGAGGTAAGAAATTTGAGGGGCCAGGGGTCAGGCTGTGTCTGCCTTTTCCTTCCTTGGCAACGGTTCTTGGTTTTCTTTGGTGTCTGGCAGCAGAGGTGGTTTTCTCCTGCACACACCTGCCGAATGGTTGTGTGCCCCCCCACCCTCGAGAGCCACAGGGCAGCAGGGGTTGTGATGCCAGATTTTATATCTGTTCTGTCATGCTTTGAAACCCTGACAGAACTGAACATTTTTGTTTGTTTTAGGTGCTAGGTGTTATAATTTACAACTAAAATGTTCCCCCAATGCGTCATGTTCAGAGTCAGGGCTTTTGGAAGTGACTGAATCATGGTGGGTATTCATCAGTGGATTTTTCCATTGATGAGTTTATGGGGAAGCGTGCTGTTTGGAGTTCGGGCCTGGTGGGAGCTGGGGTCCTGGAATATGACATGGAGGGGTGTATTCTTGTCCCAGGCTCCTCTCTTCTCTCCTTGCTTCTTGAACACCGTGACATGAGCAGCTTTCCTCCACCAGGCCCTTCCACTGTGCTGTTTTTGCCTTGGAGCTGGCCAACCATTGACTGACCCACTGAAACTGTGAGCCAAAGTAGACCTGTCCTGTCAGTTGCAGGTGTCAGCTATTTTGTCTCAGTGATAGGAGAGTAACTAATACCCTAACTAATAACTACACTTTTAATTTTCAGAGTATATTAGAGTATACTTATTGGGTGTCTTACTTTTTTCAATGTGGAGACAAAATACTCAGTACCTAAAGTTAGAGGAGGAAAGGTTTATTTCAGCTCACAGTTTGTAGAGGTGTCAGTTCATAGTTGACTGACTCTAAAACAGAGGGGCATCACAGAGGAGAATATAGTTCATGGCAGGCAGAAGGCAGGGGAGCAGCATAGTGGCAAAGTAGCAAGGAACAAGCAGCAACAACAGGAGTCTTTTTTCTGTCTCTTATAGTCTATCCAGATTACCCACCCTTAGGGTGGGTAATGCTCACACCCAGGGTGGGGCACCCTTAGTCCTAGCATCACACACTCTAGATCCAGCCACCTCTAAAAAGTCCCACCTATGACTGCATGAAGCTTTGGGGGCACATCTAGACACAAGCTAGGACATGGGTGGGGCATGAAATAATGAGCTCCTTTTGCCTATGTAAACAAACTTGGTGCATTCTTGCATGCCAGTCCTTGTCCCAGTTGAAAGAAGGGGTAATGTGAGAAATGAGGATTTTTACAAACATCCTGTGTTGTGCTTGCTGAATTCAAGAACAACTATGACAACCCACACACACACCTAGCAAGATTTCGGAATTTATGCTGTAGCAAAGGTAAAGAGAGTTTTTGCATTTCGTTTTACCTTTTCTTGTTAAGCACTGACAGTGCCTGCTAAGGTAATGTGGCTGTCTGCGGAAGATTTTACTTTTGTTTATAAGTGCTTTTTCAGCATAACAAGCAAATGGCCTGAAACCCATCCCAAGGTTTCTGGCCTTCCTTGTCGTGTGTCTCCTCTCTCTGGAATACGCGTAGTGTGCTGTGGTTTGGGTCTGAATCCTGAGCAGAGACGGCTGAGAGGGCCTGCGCCTTGTGGTTTAGTGTTCGCTGTCCTGCTGCTGGCTGTCACTGGGTGCACAGTGGTGGGTACCAGAGCAGCCTCTTTCATGCAAGGACATGCATCTTGCTTGACCTTGGAAGACCTCAGCCCTCCGAAATGTGAAGCCTTACCTTAGGCTTGCAGAGTAGTGCTGTGGGCGGCTTGGAACCCAGCCAGTGTATTTGGGAAAGACTCTCCATGAGCCAGACACCAAGAGGTCACGAACGAGGAATGCAGCTCACGGCTGCCATGACCACTGCGTGGCGGCGGGATCTGGCTGCCTCCTTTCTGTTTTGTGATGCCGATGAGGGTTTGACTTCATGGTGCCTGCGGTCCCTCAGCTGTAAGGTGGAGGTGATTTCTTCTCTGTGGAGCTGCGTGCACCGGAGGAGGTGCTGTGAGAGCAGAGGCACCGTGTGGCGGTGGCGGCTCAGCTGCTTTTGTGTCTGTCTAGTGCTGGGTCTGAGTGGGAGCCCCCGCCAAAGGCAGCAGGGGTCCAGTCAGAGGGGCGGTTACTCACAGTGCAGAGGAGACTTGGTGGCAGGCTGAAGTCCTCTTGAATCTGAACTGACCTAGGCATTAAGAACCTCGTTCAAGAGTGTAGTGGACATCAGCAGTGTATGGAGACGAAGGGTGCCCCTGGCATGCTAAGACCGTCCCTTATTGCCTGTTGTCTGGTAGGAATGACTCATAAAAAGTACAAAGTGATCACCCAAATCTTAACACTTGGTACTGGAGATGGAGATTTGAGGTCAGATTTACCTGGTGGACAAGGGAAATGTCCAGTGGCTTGAGGGCCAGTGACTGGCTTCATGACCGTAACTGATCTGGGTCCCAGTGGCTCCTGCGTGCGGACTAGGCCCTGGTCATTCTCTGCCTCAGTCCTGGCTGCCCTTCCTGAGACTTGCCCCACTGTCACTCAGTAGGCTGGGGGTTGGGGTGGCCGCTGGAACTCCTGGGCCTCCTGTGGTCAGGTTCAGACCCACCAGGGGCTTCTCTCCTGACCCCTCCACGGGGGAGGGAGCCCCGCTGCGGGTCCTCGGCTGCGTGGCTCCATTCTGGTGAAGAGCCCCCACCCTCACCTACAGTGGCCCCCGCAGGGTTCTGTGTTTTCCTGCAGAAGGGAGGGGTGCTGCCCAGAGAAAGCAGATTCTGCATAGCCAGATAGCTCACAAGGAACCCCAGAGCGCTTGCACGGCCGCCCCTCCTCGCCCCCGCTGGAATTACATTTTCATCTCGCATGGGTCACAGTTAAAACCTGAGATTTCTTCCTGCACCACTAATGAATGTATCTGTCTAGTGATCGCTCAGGATTGTCAAGATCAAATGAAGTGAAAGCACTTGAGGACCCTTCCTTGAGCAGACAGCATTAAATCTGCAGGGCAGAGTTTGTATTTTACTGCGAGTAATTTGTTAAAGGAAAAAATTAGTGCATTTTCTTGCATGAGATACTTGGTGGTAGGATTACTGTTTTCTGAAAAAGAATCAGAAAGCCGTCATTATGTAAGTTATTATCTAATGCCCAGTGATTTATCCTCGGATCCCGGGCCTTCGCTGGCAGCAGGCCCAGCCTCTGCACTGCTCGGCCGAGGAAGCGGGGCTCCTCGGGGCGCGCAGCAAGCAGCTCCCGGCGTCTGTCGGCGCGGGCAGCCTGCAGAGTGTCCCGGAAGGCTCACTTGTTCGGTCTTTATGTATTTTTAAAATCTGATAGTCCTCTGGGGAGCTGTTGTAATGAAGCCTCTCAACTGCAGTCATTTTCCAAGATCAAACGTGGCCTTGCGTTGTGAGTTAATGTATTAAAGGACTCAGGATCTGTCTCACGTCTATTTTTCACTGTTTGCCTAGACCCACAGTGACAGGATAGCAGTTTGCAGAAGGGCGTTAGCAGCCGTGATAGGCGGCTCAACAAAAAAGTATTTTCTTCTGTTTTCATTTCATCCAAGTGGCTCGGTAACATAAATAAATGCAAGTGCCTTACTGTATTTTCAAACATTTCGAATTGGGAAAGTAGGACCACGCTATCTTTACGTTTGTAAAGCTGGTGTTCGGGCTGCCGGATGTGTGAGTGAGTGCCGGAGCGCTTGGTTTCCCCTGCGCAGCACGCAGCTCTGAGGGAGAGAGGGCAGCAGTGAGCGCAGAGGGCGGAAACCGCAGACTCCCACCTGGAGACTCATTCTGGATCTTAATTCTTAAGAGGGTCGTGGAAGTTAAGGGTGATCGTGAGGTAACTAAAGCCTCACTGCAGGGAGAGCTTTGCCTGTCAGATCAGGGTCCTGTGGGGGCCGTGAGCGGAGAGGGTAGGAAGCCGGGGGGGGGGCGGTGGTCTGGGTTTAGGGATCTGAAATAGAAAATTCCCAGCCGCGGAAATACAGACCCAGCCAGGGCCAATGGACTACTCAGTCATTTTTAGAAAAACCTATGGAGAGATCATTTTAACAAAGCTCTGCAGGCACAGCTGTTGATTATTCTTCAGATTAAGAGCTTAGGGTTTCCCTAACAGGCACACATCATGTTTGAGCATTAAATATAATGGGGAAATTTTTCTTTGGTTTTGCAGTTCATGCTTATTTTTGCTGCCCTTAACATGACTGAGAAGCCAGGTGTGGTGGTGCACATACCTGTAATACTAGCACTCTGGAAGGCTGAGACGGGGATTGCAAATTCAAGTCCAGCCTGGGCAACTTAATAATTTAGTGAGACCCTGTCTCAAAGAAAATGACTACCTAAATAAATAAATAAAAATTAAGAAGGTGGGGGATGTAGGTTAGTGCAAAACCCCTGGGTTCACTCCTAGTACTGCCAAAAACTAAGTAAGAAGGGATTGTGGGTTTGGAGCACAATGATCAACAATGCTGCTGGTCTTACATTTTCCAGCAGCTTCTTCTTTCGGACCAAAGCACACAGATCTGCAAAAGCAACAATAGATCCATCAGGCGGCTGTGCACAGAGCAGCTCTGAGCCGCTCACTTAGTTCAGCGTGGGAGGGCGTGAGCGCGGCGGCTTCCCAGGGACTTGCTCGGAGCCAGACGTCGAAGGAAGGGAAGCACGGGAACAGGGCAGACCTCACGCTTCGGTGTGGTCATGTACGGTTACCCAGCTGAATTCAGCAGAAGCTGATCTTGGTTAATTGCAGCAGGTGGTGAATGAGGAGATGGTGATGGGGAGTGCTGGGCCCGGCCTTGGGGAGGAACCAGCTCTGCCTGTCCCCATGCTGCCCTGGCCTCAGGACGCAGGGTTCAGAGGGGTGCAGGGGACTGGAGATGGGGAGGGACAGCGAGAGACTGCGGGGAGACAGCAGCACGGAGTGGTGGCCCAGGACATGGTCTGTAGCTGTTGTTGTGCTGGCCTGGGACACTAACCACTGTCCACCACCAGAGCACGGTGCCTCGGAGGTGAAGTCCAGACAGGAGGGACCACCCCCTGTGTTCCCTGCATGTTGGAGGGACGACGACAGTACCATGTTGATTTTCTAAGGCTGCCACAGCAGGGTGCAGGGCAGCAGCCATCCGTGCTTTCGCTGCCCCGGGGCCAGCAGTCCTGGTCCGGGACCAGCAGGGCTGTCCTTGGGCAGGTGCCTGGCGTGTGCCTTCCGCACCCCTTGGCATCCCTGCCCCAGGTGCCCCGCCAGCCTCGGCCGAGCTCACTCCCCTTCCCTTGGGATTTTGGCAGAAGTTTTGGAGCTGGAGGGCGCAGTGCTGCTGCCGGGCGGGGCCGGGGGACGGGACCCCTGCTTCACGGTGCTGAGTTGCAGCTTTGCAGGATGTGGGGTCCCACCAGTGGCCGGCGTGGTGGCTGCACCACAGTGTTCATGTAACTACGTGTGGTTAAGATGGTGACTGTTGTTATGCATATTTCCCACAAGTAAAAAAAAAGTAAAAGGTGTACCAGAGGAAACTACTCTCACAAGCCAAGCGCGGCCTCGAAGGACAGCTCAGGCTCTGGCTTGGTGCTGGCTCAGTACTTAGCAGGAACCTGCGGGGCAGGGAGCTGACCAGGGGACCCCGGGACCCCACAAGGGTGGGGCTGACACTCTGCCCCGGAAACAGGCCGCAGGTTCCACCTGCACCCCCAGAGCCTTTGCTTCTGAGCAAATGCCATTTCCCCAGGCGGCAGGGCTGGGGCAGAAGGGGAGGAAGAGCTGGCCAGGCCAGGGGGACAGGGCAGGGCCAGCCCCAGACACCTGCAGTGGTCCCCAGCTGTGTGCGCGACTGTCCCGGTGGCAGTGGCCCCGATGTCTGTCAGCCAAGGGATGGGTGGACGGGCCCTAGACACCTGCATGGTGGTCCAGGGGCCCGGAGGATGATGGCGGAGCCCGCCGCTGCGCCCGGGCCGCTGGGTACCTGCTGGGATTTCGCGAGAGTCGTGGTCGGGGACTGAAGAGGCTCGAGTGGATCAGGCCACTCCCTGGGCAGCAGGAATAGCTCCGGACGCCGGACCATGGCGGCCTCAGCCAGAAAAAAGCCTCCGTCCTATCCGAGGGTTTATGTCACAAACGAAAATACTGCTTGTTTGTAAGCCTTTCCGTTTTTCAAACTTAAAGGCTTCCATACATACCTGTATAACTTTCCTCTACTCTGAACTGTAGTTGACTCTGGTTCTTCCAAGTTAAAGGACTTTTACAGTTCAACTAATACCCGTCTAAAATGGGGCGCTGACTTATCATAAGCAGACTTGGGAGTTAGTCACTCGGTGCCAGACTGGGACGGAGAGAGTGACTGTTTCTCATTTACCAACCTCTCCCTGAAATGTGGCCTTTTCATTATTTTTAGTTGAGTCAGAGCTGCAGAGGCATTAGTTCTGCCGGTGACTTTGGCACCAACAGAAGTCCCAGAAAATCGCATACCCCATTACAGTGCTCTGCAGTTATTTGGAAAAATTGTTTATGCTCCTCATGACTTTGAAACTATGTGTGATATTAGAGCTTGTATGTCAGGGGTCAGTGAGGAGCTGCTGTGTGGGCCGGAGTCACCTGCTTTCAGCTGGGCCTGGACTTTCCACTGAAGTCACCGTCTTGTTTCTGGAAGTGGTTCCGGGCCTTGACGGACCCCAGGGTGCTGTGTGCTTGCTGGGAACTTCATCGGCGCAGAGAGCCTGACCCCCGGGCTGGCCGCCGGCAGCCCTGTGCACCCCATGGGACCGCGGGACAGTGGGCGGCCAGCCCTGGGAGGACAGAGCCTCCACCAGCGAGCGCCCTGCGGCCCTGTGGCCTCCTCGTGGGATGGGGCCGCGCTCCCGCCACCTCTCACTCCTGGATGTGCTCTCTGAGCGCTCGCTGGGGCTCAGGCGGCTGTGACGTGGACCTGCCCGGGGGGCTCAGGCTCAGGTGTGAGGACCAGTGCCCAAACCAGAGCCCACGGGGCAGGAGGCATCTTCCTCTTGCGGTTGGTGTGCGGCCTGGCGGGATAGGTCTGGTTTAGGGGTGCCTCTCCCCTGGCAAGCTCTCTACTCTCCTCCTGGCTTCCTTTTAAACTTTCCTTGCTCTGAGGAACAGCAGGGCCATCACCCGATGCCGGCTGGGGTCTCCCTGGGCACTGCTTCCTGTGGGCCGCAGTTTACATCAGCGTCGCACCCCCGGGGCTCACCCTGACGGTCTCCAGAGGGCCCAGAGCAGGTGCGGCTCCCTACAGGTAAACCTGCTTCCGTCCGGCTTCTATCCGCCACCTTGGTCGGGCCTGGGAAATATCTCGAAGATCTAGGAATTTCCTGAAGGGGCTGAAATGCGCTCAGCGTGTGTTCCAGGAATGCAGATCACACTGAAATCTGCCAGAGCAAAGTGTATCCTGGCAGAAACGTATTTCCATGTTTCCAGGGAGGAAGCGGCTGTCTTAGGCTGCCTGGGACTCGCATTTTCCCATTTAGCTTTGGGAGCTGTGACCGGCCCGGCCACCAGGCCTGCAGCGCTGCCCTGCCTGTGTCTGGGATCCGAGCGGCCGTGACCAGCCTTGGAAGGGGGCGCAGTCAGGGGCAAAGCCCGCATGGCCCTGAGCAGGTGGCGCTGTCTGTCTGGGGAGGACGGAGGAGTCCGCGGGGGTGCAGCCCAGCAGGAGGACTCCCCAGGGCAAGGGAGGATCACGGGACAAAGGTGGCGCCACTGAGGAAAGCAGGACGGGCTCAGGGATGGGACACGGTCAGGGTGGTCCCCGGAGGTGGAGCGGAACCCAGGGAGGACCGGCCAGGGCTTCTGGGGACCGAAGACTTTGGTTTCGGCAGCAGTGGTGACGTGACTGACTGGCTTCCCTTCACTGGCATAGAGGTGTGCATTCCTCTAGAGAATGGGCGGCGTTAAGAAACAGGCAGGACAGCTGAGGACAGCTGCCGCTTAGAAGACAGCAGCGTCTTCTCTTTACACTCGATGGCCTGACCCTTGGGCCATAGCGCGCGTGACTGCGACAGACCTCCGCGCTGGGGAGTGAGCTTCCCGGCTCAGGGCGAGAGCGGAGTGCTTGTCTCGGAGGTGCTGAACCCAGTGATCCTGGAGCCCCGCCCTGGCGCCAGTCCCGAGGAAGTCTGTGTGATGTTTCCGTTATGAAAGGCTGTTAGCACGAGCTTCAGCCTGCAGGAAAGGGTAGCCATTAGAAATAGGTGTTTGCCGGGCGTGGTGGCGCACACCTTTAACCCCAGCACTCGGGAGGCTGAGGTAGCAGAGTGTTGTTAGTTCGAGGCCGGCTTGGGCTACAACGCGAGCGCAAGGCCAACACTGAGTACATTGTGCGACCCTGCCTCAAAAAACTAGGGCCTGGAGTTTGGCTCAGTGGCTTAAGCGCCTGTCTGGCAGGTACGAGGTTGTGAGTTCAATCCCTGGTGCCGCGCTGCTATCGTTTACTACTTACTTTGACTTTCTTATAAAAGGCTAGAGGTATTATTACTGTAACTGAATTGAAGTGACTTGCAAAAAAATTCCTTTTTAGGGATGGTAATGTTAGATATATATGAATTTAGAAATTTTCCGTTCGGTTAGCACGTATGGGCCCTAAACCCGGTTGTGTCCTTGCCCCCCAACCCTGTACTCTGAGTTATTTCAGTCATTTGAGAGAGCGTGTAAGTACAGTTTTTATTTCATGTATTATTTTGAAATTGCAAATTTTTATCTATAAATTAATCAAGCCGTTCTGTCTCGTTTTTAATATTAACTACCAGGAGGTATTAACTAGTTACCAGCTTATTACATGATTTACATAGAGAATCAGTATTTTTATTTTGTTTTGTTTTTGCTTTTTTGAGACAGGGTCTTGCTGTGTATCCCAGGCTGGCCTTAAACTTGCAATCCTCCTGCCTCAGCCTCCTGAGTGCTGGACTTACAGCTGTGCACCTCCGTGTCTGGCCCGTCTGTCTGTATCTGTGGATATTCTGAGGTGTTGGGCATTAGCAAGTATCCTACCTTCTGATGCGCCAGTGGCAATCCTTGAGTCCCCGAGCCGTGAACTAGGGCGGCAAGCTCCTTATTGTACCCAGCTGCTCACTTCCCAGTAGGCAGAGGCAGGATCATCCTGTTGGTTTCGCAGGGTGGGAACTTTGAAGCGCTAAGCGGATGCAGCGGCACCCAGACAGCTGCACGGTGCCGTGTTCCTGGGTTTGGCACCACCACACACGCTGTCCACACGAGGGGGCACCATGGCACCCTAGGCCCGATTCTGCTGTAGGTCCTGCTTTGCTAGGTCCCCACTGCAAATGTGTCTTTCGTCTACACATCCTGCCCCCCGGGCGCCTCGTCCTGTAATCAGCTCTTCAGTCCCCAGGGCCACGCGTGTGCCTCAGCCCCGTCCTCTCCCCTCCAGCCTCCCGCCGGGCAGAGGTGACCATGTGAGCTCACTGGTAGCAGGCGAGGGACCCTGGCCCTGGGAGGGCGCTGAGAAGAGGCAGCTGCAGGGTCCTGGCCAGAGCCCCAGGGCACTGCTGTCCCCGACAGCAAGGAGCCCTGCGGAACCGGCGCACTCCCGTCTGGTCCCCACACCCGAAGCCGGTGAGTCCTGCCTGCTCCAGCTGCGTGAGTGCTTGGTTTTCCACTCCTGTCTAAGTTAGTTGGGCTGGGCACATTTTTTTCTTCAGAGAAAAATTGAAATGCGAGGGCTGCTTGTAAACGGCCATCCCTGTGCTGAGGCGGCAGTGGAAGAGAGAGGGCCGAAGACGTCACTGCCTGCCGTGAACCAGGCGACTGGCCCGCCGCCTGAGTCCGGAAGAGCTTGCGAGAGGGCCCAGAGACTCCAGGAACTTCCCCATGCCATCTCCTTTAACCAGCTTTAGTGCAAACTGTCTGCGTCTGAGGAAGAAGAATCCCAGCTCTTCCCGCACCCAGAGGGAGAGACTTGGGGTTGCCGCGTGTCCCAGAAACAAAGATCGTAGTGGCGCCTCCTGCTTACTGCCTGGCCCTTGGAAGTCCATGGATACAGTTGCTTGTTATGTATGTGCTTTCAGCATGACATGTTCCTGTTATTCAACAAATAAGATATTACAGCCTCAATAATGGCCTGTAACGTGAATAACAAGATTGGAGGGACAAGCAGTAAAATGACCAAATGCAAATTACCTTGTCGATCTCCTGTTTCTAGGAACTCAGCAAAGAGCCATTCGTGTTCTCACTGGGACGTTAAATAGATAGAAAACATGAGCCAGTCGTTCTGGGTGGGAAATTGCACCGCGGCTGGCTGCTGTTCTGTGTCCTCAGTATCTCCCAGACATGCCCTCTCAGAGGGGAGACGCTCAGAGGGCGGTGAGGAGCGTGAGTGTTGCTGGGGCCTTTGAGCCCTGGGTGGAGAGCAGAAGCAAATGCATGAGAACCGGCAGCCTTCCACGCGAGGACGCTCCCAGGCCCCGGGCGCCCAGAACTACAGACTGTGCTCCCCCTGCAGGGGCTGCCTATACCTGTGACGGAGCTGAATGCATAAATGGGGCGCAGCACATGATCACCCGGTAACAATGACTGTCACAACTGTGACTGTTCTGTAACGGAAGTTACGGAAATGTGGGCTCTGCTTATTCCTGGAGTTTTGGGTTTCATAGACTTAGACCATAGCTGGCCGTGAGGAACTGAAACTTTAGAAAGCAAAACTGAGTCAGAGTCCACTCTAAAGAAATTTAGAGTAGTTGGCTTGATTTTCATGACTTTTTTTCTGCAAAGATACATGAAACCTGCAAACGAGGACTGTTTCTGGCTGAAGGGAGGCCGGGGCGCGCTCAGTGTCTCAGGCAGAAGCTTGTCCCGTGGCTGACAGCGAGCGCTGAGAGGGGTTAGAAATAAGCCCTTGAGCTGAAACTAGGACACGCTTGCTAAACTGAGGACAACGCGCTGCTCGGGAATCCAGTGCCTGGAGAATGTCACCTCCCGTGGTGTCACCTGAGTGTCCACCCCCCTGCCGTGCTGTGAAACACGCTGGTGACCTCGCTTCCATCCAGCCGGACCAGGCCGAGAGCCCCAGCTTCCCCCAGGTGTCAGATGCGCCATGGTGCCTGTCGCCCCGGTTCCTGCCTGACAGGAAGGAAGAGCAGGTTGGCCCTGCCGGTTTCCGGTGGGCATTGGAGGACCCCGAGCCTCGCGCAGCTGCTGTGCCCTGGGAGCCGCCGCCGTCTTTGTGGCGAGAGCGCCTGCCCTGACCTTCGTGCCGGGCTGGGGCTGCTGAGCGAACTTCAGAAGTGTGGCGGCCTCCTGCCCTTCGGTTTGTGTCTCAGTCACCTCTCGCGTCACTGAGACCGGTACTGACCCCCGCAGCTCTAGGAGGGAAGGTGGATTTTGGCTCACAGCTGGTAGCAGTTTCAGGCCAGTCCGCTGGCTCCAAGGCAGGGTGGCACTGCAGAGGCGACCTGCTAATGGCCTGATGGCCGGCAGCAGAAGGCCACCAAGGGAGGAGGGGGAGAAACGACTTGGGGCACCCCAGAGAGCTCCTCCCCTGACCAGGCAGCACTGCCAAGCGCCACGTTTAGCTGTAGATCCCCATGCAACGCCACGGCTGGTGATCCCACCAGCTAAAGGCTCTGGGGGACGTCTGGGTGTGAAAGGTGACAGCCTGGCGTCTGTCACTGCTCCTGAGCTGGGGGGCCGAAGGAGCGGAGCGCAGCCCTCCCAGCCGCTCCCCAACTTCACAGGAGGCGGCCGGGTCCCACTGCTGAGCCACCGAAGAGTTGCCTGCCTCAGTTAGAGCTGGGCGCGACAGGTCCCTGGGCGTGGGGGCCCAGCAGTGCGCCGGGGGTGAGGGAGTCCCCTGAAGTTTCACCAGGTTAAAACGAGAGAGGCTGGGCTTGCGGAAGTCGGGGGGTGACCATAAACTTAGGGACCCTAGTTGTGGTAATTGCAGGTGAATCAGTGCCAGGAAGCCCAAGTGCCCGTCCCCGCCATTTGCTACTGGGAACTGGGATGTGGAGCAGGGGAGCTGCTGGCTTAGCACAGAGCAGCCTGGGCCTTTGGGGCGCAACCTCTGGGCACGGTGGTGGGAAGGGCGGCGGCTTCCTGTAGCCTCACAGAATGAGGAGCTGCTCGGGGTTCAGATAGGAGCAGATAGGAGCACCCCTCCACACGCGCACGCACACATGCACACACACACACATACACACGCAAACACATACACACTCACAGATGCACACACACACACACACACATGCACACAACCGAAATGTACTTTTTTGCGTAGTGTACTTCAGGTAGCTATGTAATGTTTTTAGCCTGTGCTGTCATCTGATTCTAGGTGATGGGGCCCAGTAATTTTGCTTACCTCTTTGGCATCCTGTGGGATTCAGATGCGGCTTTCCACAGAATCTCCCGAAGACCTGAAGACACCGGTTACTACCCAGTCATCATAGATTTCTTAGAGAATTAGAACTTAGGGCTAAAGTAGCCTTCAATGTGTATCTTTCATCCAAAAGATTCCTGGGCATCCACCACGTGAGAGTGGAAAGGTTCCTGGTGCTGTTAAAGGGCCGGGCACCGTGGAGGAGGAGGACGACGACTCAGGCGCGGTCGGCCTTGTCCCGGGGGAGGGAAGTGAGCGCCACCGTCTCCCTGTGGTGACACCACGCATGTCCCGGGGCCGTGCAGACCAAACCTGCTCCCGGGGAGCATCCCCGGCTGGCTGTTCCCGTCAGCGCCTGCCCTTTGCTCCCCAGACGTGTTCCGCTCACCGGGGAAACCCCACCACGGCAGCGCTGTGCAGGCCAGCCTTGTTCCTGGGCCCCTGCCGGGTGCCGCAGTCCCCAGCTCTGTCGCCAGCCTCCCTTGCACCCCCATCTCCTTTTCACTCCTCTTTTCGCTTTGAAGCCATCAAAGGTGCTGTCAGCTCCCCCCCGAGACAGGATGCCCGCCACGTGCACCCTGCCTGCGGCTGCTCCTAGCAGCAGGCCCCGGAAGGGCAGACCTTCGAATCACGGAGGTGTTGACGGCGACAGGAATGACAGCGATGCGGTCTCTGTGTATACTCACGCCTGGAAGCAGGAGAGCCCCACCCTGAGTCTGCAGCTGTTTCCTCACTTGCTCTTTCTGACACTCTGGGAGGAAGGTGACCTGGAAGTCCGCTTCACAGAGGAGTAAAGAAAAGTTTGGTGACTACCCAAGGCCCTTCTCAGTCGCTACCATGGCCAGCTGGGAGACGCCCACGGCTCCAGGTCCACTGCGGCTCTGGGGCTCCCGTCATTGTCCCGCGGGACATTAGGCCCAGCGACGCCCCGGCTCGCGCTCCTGAGCAGCGGAGGGCTGGCGCCGACACTGGGCTGCACGTATTCCCCAGGCGGCCTTTGTCTGACGGCTGTGCCCTTTGGTCTTTGCGGTCCCTGAGGGCTGGTCGTGGGTGGAGCAGGTTCACCCGGGACAGCGTCATCTCAGGTCCACACGTCCAGTTCCTTGCCGTGCTGGGCCAAGGGTGCTGCACGTAGATGCATGCAATTCCCGTCATCTCTTCTGGCTGTTGATAGCAGACCAGACACTGTGTAACCCTGACTTTCCCTTGAAAGCTGCTCCTCACCTCCCAGCGGGGTGCAGGGACGCGCAGTGCTGGACGGAGTTCCTGCTCCGCGTCACCGGGGCCTCTGCAAGAGCTGGCACCCAGATCCGCCCCGAGCTTCCCACTCTGGGACTGCTCCGTCCCCCGCAGGCCGCCTGACTCCACGCTGCTGCACACGGGGAGCCGGACGCCCGTGTCTGCATCTGTCCCCCGTCAGGGTCAAAACCAAGTTGTTGCGGCCCGCGACTGGGAGGACAGTGGGCAGACGCTGACATCCAGCTGTGCTTTCTCTTTGACTGAGGCGTACAGTGCTGCTTTGGGTCGGGCACAGTTCCGCAGGGGAAGGACGCGGCCACGCACTGTGTCCACCCTCGGCTGGGCACTGTGTTCGCCGTCTCCACGCGGGTTTGCGTTTTCACCAATTACAGAACTCAGGGAAATCTGAATGGCTCTTCACGGACACACAGATGCTGTGTCTGAAAACTCCTTGGGAAAGGGGTAGGGAGAAATTTTCAAGAGGAAGGCAGTTAACGAAGAACAGTGAAGATATTTAGTGGACACAGGCAGAGGTTTCACTCGAGATCTTGGCCAGCAGTGACCCCTGGCCGATACAGAATGTTTATAGCCACAGAACGTAGTGAACTGGCGTGGACCACGGCGGAGCCTTGCAGGAAAAACTATACTTCCTTCAGCTCGTAGGCAGCAGCACGTCTTCTTATTCTCAGTATGGTCTGTTTCTCTGCCTTCTCGTCAGGCTCGCTGTGGCTGCCTGGTGCCGGTCCAGGAGGGAGTGGGGCGCACTAGGGCTCGCACTAGGAGTGAGCCTCGAGCGGTACAGCCCCGTCTCTGTGATGCCTGTGTTTTCTGCAGTCTTTTATAGAATGTAAGGGAAGAGTGAGATCGAGTAGAAGATGAAGCAAAGGTGGGTGTGCGGACCAGGAGTTTTCAAAGGAGGCGCTGCCCGTCGGCAGTGTGATCTGAGGTGTCCAATAGCATTTGTGGGTTTTAAAAACTGAAATGAAGATTTTCTGAGCAAAACGAAAACCAGAAAAAAATTTTTGTCTGTTGACAGATGGAGAGAATCTATCTAGATCTGTCCACATTCTTCCTTCCTACCTTTCCTGGGTCACTGAGAAACAAAGCACAAGAAGGATGCCTGTCTCCGTCTGTCTGTCTGTCTGTCTGTCTGTCATCTGCCTGTCTATGTGTATGATGTGTATATGAGTGTGTTCACACATGATGACACTTGTGATCTCATATATGAGGTGTGATAAAAAATGTGGTTATGCTTTAATTAAAAATAACTGTTATGGAAGCAGAGATGTTTCCACTCGTCCCCCTCAGTATGTGCCTGCTTTCTTTGAACGTGTGTGTTTCAGTATTCTTGCTGCTTTCTGAAGCCATTCTGGGAGTCCTCTTTCCCGTGTCGTTTTCCAGTTGCCCCCATGCCCTTAATCAGCTCAAAACACTGATGGCCATTTTTGGCCAATAAGAACACGACTCACCTTGTCCGCCGGGTCTGGCACCGTGTGACTTCTGCTGCTTCCCCAAAGTCAAAATGACCAAGCAAGGGGAATGTTTTGAATTGAGTCAGGACACCGAGGCAGCCACCATAGTGCAAGTAAAGGTACTCATGAAAGAGAACTGATCCACAAAATGGCAAGAATAATGAGGTAAGTGTGTTCAAAGCAAGGGGTAAAATTTTCAGGGGATTCGTGGCGATGTGTCGTTTACTTTAATAATTTTTTAAAGCTTTACACACCATATACTGTGACCACAGCTTGTGTGGAAGTGCATAAACGATAAGACAGACTAAGGCGGGGAAGCCAGAGGAAGGCGTGCCTGGATCTCAGGTTATTCCTCCACCTGCTGGTGTCCTCCCCCTCCTTTCTCCCTGGACCCGGGTGGAGCCTGCATGCAGAGTGCTTCCTGTCTCACGGCAGGGAGAGAGACACCTCCGTAGGTCTCAGCGTGTCTGAGAGCCTCCGCCCGCCAGTGTGGGTTCTCTGAATGTCATTAGCAGAGGACGGGCACGAGTCCTCCTGCAGGAGCCCCTGCTGACTGAGCGGGCACCGCAGCGCCCTCGCGTGATGCCAGGCGTCGGCAGTGTCTACAGGGAGCACGCCGCCCAGCGTTCTCAGGATGGGACGTGTGCGCCCAGGGAGCAGATCCATCCGCTCCTGGGGTGCTGTCCCGTGGGTGGGGGCAGTGGTGGTGGATGAGGACGCAGCTTTGCTTTGTCCCTTTAGCTTCACATTCCACCTCTTGCTCTCATGCTCATGGCAGCGAGTCACCATTTAGTACTCTAACCTCGCTGCAGGGGTCAGCCCGCCAGTCCACGTCCATTGAGGATCACTCTGCCAGACTCCTGGCCAGGTGCTGACCAAGCTCCATCTTAGAGGAACATTGTTTCTCAAATGATTTAAGAGCTGGGCGTAGTAGTGCATGCCTGTAATCCCAGCACTCAGGAGGCTGAGGCAGGGGGATTGTTGTGAGTTGGAGGCCAGCCTGGGCTACAAAGTGAGTTCAAGGCCAGCCTGAACTGCATAGTGAGACCCTGTCTCAAAAAAACAAAACAAAACAAAAAAAAGATTTAAGGCAGAGGAAACAAAGTGAACATTGTTGAGACATATACTGATGAAGCCGGGTAGCTGGGATGAAGCCAGAGCACAGTCCTGTGGCTGGGGCAGAGGCGGATGTGCTGGAGGAGATGTCCCGAGAGCGCTGGAGTCCTGTGGCTCTGGGAGACGGGGCGGGACCTGTCCTGTGGCTGGGCAGAGGGGGACGTGCTGGAGGAGACGCCCCGAGAGCGCTGGAGTCCTGTGGCTCTGGGAGACGGGGCGGGACCTGTCCTGTGAAGACGAGGGCGTCGTGTCCGAAGGCAGGAAGACGCGGGTGAAAGGCTTGTCGGCAAGGAACCAGCGTGAACAAGCGCAGAGACACCGGGGAAACTGTAGGCTCCATCCCGCAGTTGGGGTGTGGACTCGGGGAAAGCATATTTGAAGGCTGGATGCAGGGCTAGGAGAAATTTGTGGAATTATTTGGTAAAATTCGCCTGCCTGACGGGAAGGTCTGCCTTCCGGCCTTGGTGCCCTCGCCAGGCCCCCCAGAGTGTGACTCTTCCTTTCCACAGCCTGAGCCCCACGGCCTCTCAGCACCCACGGCCTGTGGTCAGTTTGAGTCCTCGTCCCGCCCGCTCCACGTCTAGGCGGCTAGGTTGGACGGCGGATTCCCCCTGGGTGTGGGCACTGCCTTCCCTGGGCTGCTCCAGCCCGTGCAGGGCTGCCCGTCACAGCGAGGTCCCACGGCCCGTGACTGCAGGAGGCAGGAAGCTTCCACGCGCTGGCTCACACGGAGCACACTGCGTGCGAGTCACGGTTTCACGAGGTTCTTCTACAAATCTCTGCCCTGGGCGCCGCCGTGACTGCTCTGTGACGAGGCCGGAGACGGATGAGCGCCTGTGCCCAGAACCAGCGCCACCTCCCTCGCCCTCACAGAAGCCAGCGGAGTGCACGTCAGAAGAGAAGGCTCGGCTAAATGAGGTCAGGGACCAGGCATCCCAGTGGCTCGCTTTGCCCCAGAGGGCGCAGTCTCTGTCCTCCACCCCCTTCCAGGGCGTGTCTGCAGAAGGGCGTGGGGCAGTCTCCTGCCGCCCCGTCCCTCCCCCGTCCTTCAGGTCTGACTTTGAGCATGGATCCTTTGGGTTCAGAGCTGGTCAGGGTAACTCAAATGTGACAACTTCAGGTCTAACACTGTAGAATGACAAAACCCAAGCTGATGGAAGCTGGAGCCCAGGGTTACTGACACCGACGTGTGGGCGTGACTGTGAAGTTACCCCTAAAGAGTAAGTGATACAGTGTGCGGAGCCACAGAATTGAGAGGGTTTATTGAGTACTGAAATCAATCAACTGAAATATCAAAAATAGATTATTACAATGAATTTCAAATCCATGTACATGGGAGCCACCTCAGCCCTCAAGCAAATTAAATGACTCAGCTTTCAATGTGGGGAAGTACTGCGTCCATACAGCTGGAAGGCAAAGTGACTTCAGAGCTCCTGAGAGAACCCTCCCTTTCTTTTTCAGTTCTGTGAGACAGGGTCTTCCTATGTAGTCCAGGCTGTCCTAGAACTCACGATCCTCCCGCCTCAGCCTCCAGAGTGCTGCAATTGCAGGCTTGTGCCACCACCTGGCTTAATAATGTATTTCATAGCAAGTGGCAAAACAGCATTTGAATTTATGAAGAGTATAAAGAGCAGTACTGTTATCATTAACGTTATCTTTATAAATCCTCAGAATCCAATGTGCAGTGTGTATTGGATTCACATCTCAATTGAATTTAAAAATTCAGCTTCCCCACTGTACTGAACTATTTTCTTTTTTCTCGGGTTTTCCCTCTCTTCCCTCTTTTCCTTCCTTCTCTTCCTTCTTTTTTTTTTTTTTTTTTTTTTTCTGCAGTACTGGGGAATGAGCCCAGAGCCTTCACACTGAGCTACATCCCCAGCCTTTTTCACTTTTTAAAATTTGAGACAGATTCTCACTATATCTTGAACTTCTTGTCCTCCTGCCTCAGCCTCCCGGAGTCTGGGATGGCAGGGGTCCACCGTCATTCCTGGCTTGTGGTGACCTCTTTGTGGTGCTCCGTGGCCACCAGTGGGTGATGACTGTACTGTTGACAGCTTGACTTCTAAGTGCTGGTTATTTGGGGGAAAACATCTTTGCGGGGTCCACCTTTGGGAGCAGTTTCAGTTTCACTGTTAATGGGATCGGTTTTGGGGAACAACCAAAACATGGGTCCCGGTACCCGGAAGCTCCCAAGTCCCGTTTAAACTTGTTTTCCTTTATTTGGTAGCATAAAAGTGTAATAATGGGCACCAGAACTACTTGTCTTTTGCTACATGCCACTTCAACTAGTAGAAATTTTTATAAAGAAAATATTAAAAACTGATTTTAGAAACTTTGGTGCTATCATCTTTTGAATGAGAAGAAATTGCTAGTTAGGCCCTGTCGAGGCCCTGTCTGTGCTCCATCCCCAGTACTGAAGAAAACTGTCACCTAGAGAACACGACAGCACTGGAGCTGAAGGTGCTGCAGCATGGCCGGCCCTGGGCTTGCTCGGTTGATTGTGTTTGATAACTTTCGCCTATGACTCATTCGCTTCCTTCGGTAGCTATCTTTACATTGTCTTAACCTTAAATGTATGTTTTACAAAAAGATAACCACACAGTTATGTTTATAGTTTAAGGTCTAACACACCTGGAAATGCACATTTTTGAACTTGAGAGAATCAGATTTAACAAATCAGTACTTTCATCCATTCACAGCTCTTGTTTTGCCAAACACTCCAATTAAATAAATTTAAATTAGCTAGATTTAAGGATTTGTTTTTATGACTTTGCTAATAATAGTTGTTTTTTTTTTTTGCTAATACTTCTTTTACTACAATAAAATGCTCTTTAATCCGTTTGTATTAACTTGAGGAACAATAGATTAAACTAATATTTAATGATTTCTTTCGCCATGATTTCCTATGCTCATTTCTACCTCCAGGCTGCCCCTGAAAGTCCGTCTTTCTCTTCCGTGGCAGACAGGCTTGTTTTCCTTGTCTTGTTTCACTTTCGCAGTCGGCCTTGGCGTCTCTGGGCCCGGGGTCCAGCAGTGTCCAGCTCGGAGCTTCTGTTCTGTCCTCTGGTTTCGCTGCGTCCCACCTGTGGGGCTGTCAGTTGGTTTTTCCCTTCATTTCATGAACTACCGGAAACTGGCATAAAGAGGGTTTTACTTGCTGTGTGTAAGTAAAAGCCACAATCAGTACCCAAGAACAAAGCTGTGATGCTTCACCCTTTGTGAGCAGCTCGGGAGAAGGGGGGAGGGCAGGGGGAGGGAGGGAAAAAAGAGAGGAGGGGGAGGGGAGGGGAAAGGAGACTGTCCAAGGGCCTTACACATCTAGAAAGAAGAAAGTATTTTTACTTTTGTTTTGCATTGTTTCCTATTTTTAGATTGTCTTCCTCATGCATTTTTCCTTATCATTTCAGATTTTTAAAAATTGAAATCTAGCGTGAATGCAATTCTCTTCGATTTTTGAAGAGCTGTTATATGATTACACAGACTAGTTTAAAAATTTCCAAGATGACTCTCCTTTGGGGATATCAAAGAAGTAATTTTCTTGATGACTCCTAAATTGCAATATTAGAGTGAAGAGTTGAGACTATCCAAGGAAGAGTCAGTAGATTTGGATTCATAAAGTATAAATCTTTGACGTCATTAATTTTATTTCCTTCTTACTCATCCTTATTCATTTGGTTTAAAGATACAGGAATCTATTTTAATTTGGTTTCTTTAAATGTATACCCACCCTGTGACAGCTGTGTCAGATGAAAAGCTTTGTTTACACACTGCATGGATGTTCCCAGTAGTTTTAGTTATAGTAGTTAAGAATTGGGGTGGGGGTGCGTAGTGTTCATTGATGAGAAGGGACCCATACATGTGTGTTCTCCAACAGGACGCTGCTGAGCAGTCCCAGGAAGAGTGGTGTGCCCATGCAGGGCGTGAGTGCGTCAGTGCCTGCGGCTGAGTAAAAGAGGAGCACACACTGTGCAGTTCCCTTTTTATGAATTTATGGACCAGCCAGAACTAGTGTGGGTGACTGGAATCCGAAGAGGTGCTGGTTATGGGGGTTGGACATTGACTTGAAGAAGCGAGAGAACTTTCCGGAGTGACGGTCGTGTGCCATGTCTTGATGGTGTGTTGGTTAGACGGGTCTGTGTGCTCACTAGGACTTACTGCTGTGCACTTTGCCCTGGTAGGTTCTGGGTGTATTCTCAGAATAGGACATAGGTATCAGCAAGCGGGCAGCAGGGAAAGGGAAATGCCAAAGGGAGGGACAGACTGAGCCTCGCAGGGAGGGAGGAGGAGTCACATTTGTCCCCACCTCGTGTAACAGGATGGGGGATGCTGACCTACATTTAAGTTTCTAAGTAGAGCAGTATGATCACCGATAGTTAGAAAGAGGTAGAATGAATAGCTTGAATTATTGAGAAGTCCATATCTAGAATTTTATGTTGATTAATATGTCAATTGTACATCTGCGTGTCATGCAGTGTGACATTTTAGTACCTGCATAAAGCTCACACTGGATAAACCCGGCCTTCCTTGACCCCTCCCCTGCGCCCCTGCACCCCTGCGCCCCTGCACAGCCTTCCAATCACTGTTGTACGTTCGGGTCAAGTTGTTTGTTTTGCTGCTGTGTTAAATGCACCTGAGAGGGAACACGCAGGACTTGCCTTTCTGTGTCTGCCTCACTTTGCCTGATGTCCTCCGGTCGTCCACTGTGTGGCCAGCGGCGGCTCTCGTTCTGATGCCTGGGGGGTGCTGTGCTGTCTGTGCTCCCCTGGATTCTTGGTGCACAAGGCCGAGTCCTCGTGGTCTCCACCACTGGGCGCGGTACCATGACGCAGGTGGCCCCGGGGAGTCGCTGGTGCGCTGACTGCATTTCCTTTGATAACACCTAGAAGTGGGGTGGCCAGAGCACATGGCAGACTTATCTGAAGGGTTTTGAGGAGCCTTCATACTGGCCTCCACAGAGGCGGTAGCAACTCACTTTCTACTAAGAGGAAAGTTCCTTCTTCCGCAGGTCACTAAGGCGCACCGGGAAACGAAGGCAGGAGGATCATGAGCTCAAGCTCAGCCAGAGCGACCTTACAGTTTAGTGAGACGCCGAGTCAAAATAAACAATTATGAAGGCGGGGGCAGCTCCTGCTTCAGACCAAATGAAGGAAGGAAGGAGAAGAGGGAGGGGAGGAAGGGAAAAGAAAGAAAAAAGTTCATTTTTCTCCTCATCTTCATCAGCATTTGTTACATACTCACTTTTTTCTTTTTTGTGGTGCTGGGGATCGAACCCAGGGCCTCGTGTATGCAAGGCAAGAGTTCCACTGCCAAGCCGTCCCCAGCCTGTTTTATTTCGTACCAGCTGTTCTGACTGTAGCTGGGCATCTCTACAGTCTTGATCTCTTTTCCTTGATAGCTAATGATAGTGGACATTTTTCATATATTTGTTGGTCGTTTGCATTTCTTCTTTTTTATGATCTGTTCAGACCATTGTTTAGTTGGATTGCCTGGTTTTATCGTTGTTAAGATTTCTGAGTTCTTTGTATGTATTAGGTATTAATCCTTTGTCTGCAAGCGTTTGGCAAATACTCTCTCCCGTTCTGTAATTTGTGCCTTTGCTCTGTTGATTGTTTCCTTTGCTGACCAGAAGGTTTTTAGAAACGTATAATCTAATTTATCTGTTTTTTATTTTGTTTCCTGTGCTTTTGGGGTCGGATGCTGAAAACTGTTGCCTATCCTGAAGGGTTTCCGCTTCTAGTAGTACTGTGGTTCTGGGTTTAGGTACTTGATCCACGCTGAGTTAATTTCTGTACAGGATGGGAGGAGGAGTCATGTTTTAGTATTCTGCATGTGGATCTCACTGTTCCGGCCCCTTATCAAAGAGCCCCCCACCCCCATTATTAGGGGTTGAAACCAGAGCCTTCTTACTGAGCTCGAGCACAGCCCTTCCATTATTTTTTATTATTTTTATTTGGAAACAGGGTCTCTCTGTGTCTCTGAGTGGCCCAGGCTGGCTCTGCCTGTGTCCTTCTGATCAGCCTCCCAGGGAGACTGTTATTTAATAGATGTCTATGATATTTTGTGCTAGATTTGTGACTATATTTTGGGGTCTATATTCTGTTCTATGCTTTGTGTGCCTATTTTTATATGAGTTTCTTGCTGTGTTGGTTAGTATAGCTCTATAGTATATCTTGATACCAGCTTTATTTTCTTTGTTCAAGAACGAGGTAGGTTTTGGTGTATTTTGTGCTTTCACATGAATTTTAGAATTGCTATTTTTGGTTTTTGGATAAAGTATCATTGCTATTTTGAAGAAAGAAATTTCACCGAATCGGTCCTTTGCTTTGGATAATGTGTACATTTTCACGATATTAATTCTTTTGATCCATGGAGGTGAGAGACCTTTTCTTGTGTCTTGAGTGTTTCTCATCAGTATTTGGTAATTTTTCTTTGCAGAGATCTTTCACCTCCTTGGTCAAAGCTATTCTTAGGTATTTCATAGGTATTATACATGGGATGGTTTTCATGATTTGTTTCTCAGCAATCATATTATTCATGTACTATGAACATGCGGCTGAGTTTTCTATGTTGATTTTATAACCTGCAACGGTTACTGGATTTGTTTATCAGTTCTGAGAGTCTTTGATGGCATTTTTAGATTTGTCTGCATGTTGTATCTGTAAACGGTGATAATTTGACTTCCTGGCTTTCTGTTTGCATGCCGTCTATTTCTTTCTCTAATTGCTCTGGCTAAAGCTTTCAGGACTACAGAAGAAATCACCACTTCACTCAGATTTGGGAGCCATAAAGCGTTACACAATAAGGAATGAGTAGTGGGAGGTTGTTCTAGAGCGCAGTGTGGCCCCGCTACAGCCTCACTTCTCAGCATAAGCTTGGCCATCGACCGACTGTTACTGTGTACACGCACTGGCTTGATGAAAATAAAAAGGCAAAAGGTACGGTTTTCCTAGGACACCTCTACTAACATTGACAGGCCATTCTCCTTTGTAGTTCAGCACTCTCCTGGCTCCCCGGTTCATCCAGTAGGATTTGCAGACAGACTCAGCGTGACAGCTACCAAGCAAGGTTGACTCACATGGTCATGGAGGCCAGGGGTCCTGCGGTCCTCTCTGGACCCAGAAAGCCTGTGTCATGGTTCTGATCGAGGCCAGAAGACCTGAGAACCAGGAGGTGAAGGGTGTCAGCCTTGCTGATCCAAAGGCCCAAGCACCGGGCCACAGTTGTGCAAGGGCCTCAGAACACCGTGTCCCCGTGTGGATGGCAGTTTCCCTTCCTTAGCCTCTCTGCCCTGATCCAGCCTCCAAGCACTGCGTGGCTCTCGGCCTCGGGACGGTGAGCGTCTCTCCCCAGACCGCTGAGCAAGTGCCCTTCACTTCCGCAGACACCGGCCCGTCACACTGAGGAGCGGCGTGGGTCCCGCCTTCTGACATCTCCGAGGCCCGCTGAGCTGGCACGTGCCCGCTGCTGTGGCCGCTGACCCTGGACCAGGCTGACCAAACCAGAACGAGGGCCCAGGAGTGGCCTGCTTTTCCTGTGCAGATACATTCCTTCCTGCTGACTGCTTCCCGGTTAGATTAAAATTCGGAGAAAGGAACTGCAGATGAATATCTGTGCAACAAGAAACTTCTACAAGGTTCTATATTGATTAATGCCTAACAGCTACTTTTAGAAAAAGCTCGGATGTTTTAATGCTGTCTTGTGTAAACTACTGTGTAGAACTACAGAGCTATGAAAAATTGAAAGTCAAGTAAACGTGTGTATTATCCTTAGGAAAATAAAAGACTCAATCTTTAACTGCTTACTGCTCTTAGTATTCATAAATTGTTGGGAAATAAAAACACAAATATTTCGTATTTTGAAACAATATGTGATTTAAATTTTACTACTCTGAAAATCTTTAGAACCCTGACTCTAGGAGGTATTTACAAGATGATTGCTTACGGGAAAGAAATATTTGAATCACTTGCTAGCAGAACCAATGTGTTTCTGTTGCAAAATTTCTTCTCACTCTGTTTGTAAATCAAATGATTTTATTCACTAGATACATGAAAATACACTCATGCATTCCACAACTTTCTTGTATTATATTCTTTCTTAAAACTTACTGGCTCTGTCATAAAGAAAGTCAGTATACTTAATTGGAAAAAAAATTATGTGTAATTTCTGAAACTAAAATTTTAAAAACTTAGAATAAGTATAATTTTCAAAAATTTATGTATTTATTGAAATATTTAGCTATGTTGTTCATTCTGAATAATATTCTTAAAATGATCTATCTATAATTTTCAGATCTGTAAGTTTAAATTTTTATATTAAGTCAAACATTTTCAGAAAAATAAAATTGTGTAGCAATCATAAAAATTATCTCATGATTCTACAACCAAATCTTAAACAATATTTTATATGTGTATGTGTGTATTGTGTACACATGTATATATATATATATGTGTGTGTACATGTAGATAGAGTACATAGCCAAGAACATAGCAGGAACACATTTCAGGATCCGTGAGCTAGTTACACTCCTTGTTAATGGACCTCGTATGAATCTCATTGGTTTAGCTTTTAAGTTAGTATTTTATGTCTGGATAGGTATTCATATGAAAGGTTAGTGTTTGAAGACTTTTATGTCTGAGAAGATTTGAAGAAAATAAATTTCTGGGTTTAGAGAAATTTCTGGGTCTAGAGATCATTAGCTTTTGCTTAAGGAGGCACAATTTGTTTTTCTCATTGTATTCACAGTTAGAGGAATTTTTCTAATGTCTTACTAAATATAAAATTTGAGTAACCTTTGGAAAATTAATTAGTTTTGTTTTTTCAAACCTGAATTTTATATTTTTCACCAAATACATATATAAAATTATATGTATAATTCAAAGATCACTGGTCTGACAAGTGTGCAGTAGGATGCAGCAGAACCTGTCCTGTCTGCGCCACCTCCCTCTTCTCATTCCTTATGACAATCATTTTTCCCCATTGCTTTCCCTCGGGTTGGCCTCTGTGTTCTTAAATACCACACTTCTTCGTGTTGCTGCCTTGCATATTGTTACTGTTTGCATTTGAGGTGTCCCCAGAAGCTCATGTTGAAGGCTGGGTCCCCTACGTAGGAGTGTTCAGAGGGGGCGGGGTCTTCTGAGTTGGATCATAAAGGCTCTAACATTGATGGACGTAGATGATCATTGAGTTAATTCATTGATGACTCATAATTTTGTGGACTTTTGGGAGGTGATGGGAACTTAGGAGTTGGAGCCTAAAGAAAAGGGACAATTATTTCATGGGAAATAATGACCCTGGGGGCTACAGCTTGTCCCAGTCCTCTTCCTCTCTGGCTCCCTCATTCTTTCTCCCTCTTCGTCTCTCCCTCCCTCCCCGCTGCCGTGAGGGGAGCAGCTGTCCTCTACCACAACCTGCACCATGATGTCTCTGCCTCTCCAAAGGCCTAAAGCAATGGAGCAGCTAAAGGCGGACTGAGCCCTTTGAAACTGTGAATTAAAATGTATCCTTCTTCCTTTAAATTAATGAGACATTTTGTCATAGAGATGACATGCTAACACACATTTTGTTTTTGAATTTCTTACTGTGGAAGATAGTAATACTTTTTAAAATTTATTTTTCTATCTTTTAAGTATATCAGTGTTCAGTTAAATTAATATTTAATGCTCATTATAGCAATGGCCGTGTTATTAATAGTTGATTATCTGATCACATTTATTTTCTATAACAGTGTTTTGTTTTTCCTGGAGTTAACAATTGGTGTACTCCCTTGGCCTCCCATCTCGATCTTTTAAAAACCTGTTTCTAAACTTTTTATTAGTAATGCGAAGTTCCTCTCCATAGCTCCTTAAGGTCAGGTCTTCTGTCCTGTTTTCGTTTTTCTTTGTGTTTCATGGGAGAATCTCATCTGTTCTGTGGCTCTGACCCAGTGAGCTGCTCTGTACTCTGTCCGGCAGTTGTTGGATCCACGTCTCATCTTGAGAATGCCCTTTGTTTCTCTCTTGTCTCAGATGATCTCCCCTTTCTTACTTTCCTTCCTAATTTTAGTCTGTCACATTCCCTTGCAACTTCTAGGAAAAGCTTATGTAGTTGGAGTTCCATTTTTCACATGTCATGTGGTCTGAAAATGGCTTTATCATAGTATGTTTGATTGACGGTTTGGTGGTATAGAAATAAAGGTTAGAAATAATTCTCTGTAAACTACCCCCCTCTAATTTTCATTTTATTCTAGAATTCAGTAGTTGTTCAAAAGTATGATAAAGTTCTGCTTCACAGTATTTTGGGTTTTGCCTGCTATTTTGTTGTTTTCTTTGATGGAAGTTTTTAAAGATTTCCTGTCCTGACACTTTTCAATGACATGCCTTTGGGTTGCAATTCTTTTATTTCTTGCATGAAATATGGGTGGTGGACTCTTTCTGTCTGAATCTCCACATACTGCACTTTAATTCTAGTGTGTTTTCTGGGACACCTTTTTATTTTGTTTTGGCTTAATTAAGTCTCTTGGTTTTGTGTTTTATATTTCTGGAGTTCTCATAACATAGATATTGGATCAATTTAATAGGTCTTCTAATTTTTTTATTCTTCCCATTTAATTCCATCTTATTCTACTTTGTCAATGAGATTTGAATTTCATCTTCTAGTTCTTTTATTGATTATAAATTATTTCTACTCTTACTTTAGTTTTCCACAATATTTAAAAAATCTTATTCTGTTCTTGTTTCATGTTTGCATGTCTTTTCTTATTTTTCTAAGGATTTCTTCTGTTCTCTGCATTTTGACTTTTTGTTTTCCTGCTCTGTGTCTTGGTTTCTCCTTCGTATTTTTGAGTAAGATATTTAACTGTTAATTGGATGCTTCCTGTTTGGGTGGAGCTTGTTGAGGAGTGAGACTTACTGTGTTATCACTTACTCGTTTTCTTTGGTAAATTGAATTTATATAGCAAACCATCCATAGCTGAGGTATTTTGCCTTGTTCTTGCCCGTTGGTTCAGAGCAGGGTACGCGGGCCTCTGTTCTTAGAGCTAGGGCTGACAGGGTACCTGGGGTAGGTGACGGCCGAGGCTGATTACTGTCCTGTACGTAGACATTTCCTGGGCTTCTGCTTCTCTCTCACATTCGCTTTGACACCCCGTCTCTTAGGGCTTCCTGGGATATCTTGTGTGCTTTAGACCACCAAAGTGGCGTTCTCTTGCTGGGGGGTGGGGGGCGGTGTGATCGTCTGGCCGCTCAGGAGAAAGGTTTGGATGTGAGAGCCTCGTGCTTCTGAGATGATCACCGGTCCCCCGTGGCCTGTCCACGGCCCTACCTTGGCGAACCTGGGGGCCGCATCCCTGCCTCCTGGCGCTGTCCCCAGTGGCCTGGACTCGCTTCTCCCTGGCCTTCCTGGCCCTGAGCCGTGGCACTCCAGATCGGCCCACACCTGTTGCCCTGTGCTTCTCCTGGCCCTCATCAGCGACACCGTGCTGCCCCCACTGCGCTCTGCCCCACCCTCTCCTTCCCACTCCCCTGCTCCTGGGTTCGTGCCTTTGTAAAAGCCCATGTTTAAAAATCACTTGTGTGTTGTTATAGGAGGCAGCAGAAGCTATCTCGTTTAACTTGGGTGTCTTAAAGATTTAAAGAGGTTTTAGAGATTGGGTTTCACGTGATTTCAGGGCGTTTTGAGTTGAATCTATCCCGAGTGCGCGTGCCTCGCACCGCCGTCTTGCTTCCTGTGAAGTAGGCAGTGCTCGTCGTGTTACCAGACTCTGTGCTGGGCGGCCTGCTCCACCTGCGCTCGGCCCAGGGCATCCTTGGCTTCAGCAGGGGCATCTGGAGCAGGCAGAGACAGTCAGTGCAGTGGAGGAAACAGCTTTCCAGAATGCTTTCTCCTGAGACCCCTTCCCGTGGCAGAGCACCCCAAAGCTAAGTACCTCTGTGTGCAGCAAGGGCTCCATGGGGTCCCTCCCAACTCTGTTCATTCCTGCGTTCATCTAGTGCTTATTAAACACCTACCAGTGCCATGATCCAGACACTGCTCTAGGCACTGGGGACACAGACAGAAAAATAGACGATCTCACCAGGGATTTAGCTCAGTGGCACAAGTGGCTGCCTGGCAAGGGCAAGGTTGTGAGTTCAATCCCCAGTACCAAAAATAATAATAAATATAATAGTCTCTGCCTGGTGGGATTTGGCCTGTGTACTGCTGGTAACTCACTGTATGGTGAACCTTGACATTTAAATAAAATTTAGGTTTTTGTGTGATGTTGTCTCACTTTGGGCATGGACCTTACACACCAAAGACGGTTGAGAAGTCAAGGAATTGGCTGCCACCTGAGGTTTACTGTAGCCTGTCAGTCACATCCAGCCTTGGGTGACACGGGTGGGACACTCAGGTGAAATGAGGATCGTGTCACTTGGGAAGAATCCAAATGGAAATAGTAGTGTTTTAAAAGCTATCTGTATAATTTAAATTAATCCATCAGCCTCTATAGTGTGTTTTGTGTTATGAATCCAGTTTCTAGCTAAGTAGGACCTTTTAGAAGGATCTAACTTAAAATTAGCTCCTTAGATGTTGGTCAGAAGCCCTCACCCCACCTCATAGACACCTCAGGTATGTGTGTTTCATCTGGGTACCCGGTGGCCTTGAGCAGGGTCTTCCTGTGGAAGGGCTGACCCTTTGACCACCCGAGATGCATTCTGGAGGGATATCTCATTTTAAAAAGTTTCCATTGGCAACATGATGGGAAAGACCACAGATAAGACTCAAAAAGGGAGAGTTAGGGATGTGAAGGAGATCTTGATTTTTAATTTCATATGCTGTTCTATTCTTTTAAATCCAGTGCTCAGGTCATCTCAGTGGGGTCTCCCTTCTGGAGAAACAGTCACTGTTACCATGACTCTTTCCAAGATGGTTGTCCACGGTGCCGAGGAAGTAAGGCTGCCTCTTGGACCTTTTAAAATTCTCTAAGTTCATACATGTTTTTGGAGAAAGGTGTACTTTCAATTTTAAATCCACTGGAAGCCACTGTAATTAGGCTACAGCATCTTCTGTCTTGCTGTAGATTTTAGAAACATGCAAGTGAGGCACACGATTTTCCATGGTGGTTTGATTTTTATTTGGATGTTTTGAATTTGATTAGATTTTCCTAATATGGTGACCAGGAGACTGACACTGTGACTTCCTGTGGAAGGGTTTTTCCCCTTTTCATAAGCATAGCCACCAACTGCAATGTTTCATATTCGTGTTGTGATTTTCTGATGAGAAAGAACACCTCGATCCAATGCACATATTTTTTGTCCTTGCTAGAACCAAGTGGATCCTTCCAACCACATTGTCGCCTGGAGATGCATTATTTCTGTGGCAAGAATCCATGGCCAAGGATGAAAAAAAAATCACAGTGTTTTATGGAACTAAAGCAGTCGACGTAGGTAGGAAGTGTGAGACTCCCCGCCACACGCCGTGCAGACCCATCGCCCCATGCTGGGTGCACTGGGCTTCACTGTGCCCCTTCCTGCCTCTGGGGCACGGGTTTCTGAACCTAGGAGAAGACAACGATGCCCTTAATGGTTTTGGTCATCCTGCTTAGTGGAGTTTAAAGGAGCACTGTTGACTCCTAGGCTATGTTTCCATATAATCAGTTTTAATAGGTGGCATATAAAGGAAAAAATCTGTCGCACAAATTTGGAAAGTTGTGAATCTGTAGTAAAAACAGATTTTCTTTTTTATTCGTATATGTCTGCAGCACATAACAATCACAATCTTCTTGGGGACTTGGTACGTGACACCCTTAATTCTTTTTCCATCTCCTTTCTGTTCCCCCTGCCCCTCCTCTGTCTTGTGGTCCCTTTCCTTTCTGCAGAAGATCTCTCTTCCTGTTTCCTGCTGTCCCTCTTGTGCTTTGATCATTATCTACACTTTGGGTTTCTCTACAAGAGGAGCCATGTGACTTTCTTATTGTGTTTTATCTCAGAGCATGAGGATCAGTGTGCTTTATGAGAAGGGAGTATCTTGTATACACCCCAAATTTCAAGGAGCCAGTTTTGCCTCTGGGCGCACTGTCTATGGTACAGATTCCAGAGAACACCTTTTTACATACTTTTCATTCATCGTAAAATGAAGTTCGTCCTGGCTCTTGCAGCTCTTGGCAGAGGAGGACTTGTGTCACAAGGATGCTCTGGACCACCAGGCAGTTGTCACCAGTGATTCCCCAGTGCTAAAAGGAAGGTATTACTTGATATGCTAATTAGCAATGGAGCAGGATATAAGATGCCTGAGTCTAAAATTGGGTTTAATGATTTCTAAATATAAGACTCAGAGCACAGTTTGCGCACTGCCTGACCTAAAGTTGAAAATGTTGAGAATTTCAATTCCCATTCACACGCTGTGTACCTCAGTGGCATTTAAAATACTTACAGACTTGAATCATTTGAGTTTGTTAGGTGTCAGGCAGGGAACTCAGAAATAATGATGAGCCTTGGGGTAAAGAGGCCCAGGATCTGGTCACCCCACCCAGCTGCTGCCTGCCTGTGCACGCCAAGACGGAGCTCGGCCGGTAACTGTCCTGTTTCATCTCATCGGGGAAGGGCATCCTGAGGGGCGTGAAAGTAGGGGTGTCTTCCGTGAAGTCTGAAAATGATGACAGGTAGAATGTGACAGTATAGAAAGCATTGTATCTTTAGGGATGGCTTCGGTAATCAGGGAGTAAATACCCCTCAAGAATTAGCTTGAAATATGCAAAAATATTTCTTTTATGCAACTTTAAGAGTTTATGTACAAAATGTAATTTGTCAGAGATTTTGTTTGTGCTTTGGTAAACTTTTCAAGTTGGCATTTCCTGGAGAGGTAATGTAATGGAAAAGTTCTAGATTTCTTTGCATTGCTATCTTGTCACTTCCTATATATCTTATTTTGGTCACTTTTTTTTTCTTTTCTAATATCTTTAGGGGACAAGTTTCCTTCAATTTAAATTGGGCAAGGTAGCATATACTTCAAAGCATTGCTATAAATATTAAGTGGAAGGACTTCTAGAAAGTACATGGCACATGACAATGGAGAATGTCAAATTTTTCTTTCATTCTTCCATACTTCAGTAATATTTACTTCTTACTGAAATTAGCTTATCTGCTTTGCATGTTAAATACCAATATAAAATACCAAGACCCTTCTACCACTGGATAATGTTGTCCTAATTAATTCCTTTTGGAGATCTGTAAAGCCTGGATTTTAAACATTGCCTTAAAACCTTTTTTTAATTCTAAGTCTCATACTTTGACTCATTTAATATTTCAGAAATGTTCGAAAAGGCTTTTTCTCTCGGACATTACTGATGACACCGTGGATTCAAAGACGTGTAGTAGGATCAGTAAAGCGAGTGGAACAAAGAGAAGCTGAAGCCCATCATAGATGAACTTGTGTCTTCCGCTTTTCCCTGAAAGGAGACTGAGACGCGGACGCCCATGCGATCGTGGTTGGGAGACCCCGGCACTGTCTCACCCTGAGCAGTGTCACGTGTACTTCAGCTTCCTCCCAGTGCCACCGAGCATACCTCCACATGAGCCCATGTGGAGACCAAGAGGCATCTAGGGTAGATTTCACAAAAACATAACAAAAAACAACTTTTTTCAGTGTGTGCATTATTTTTAAATTTTGATGTAAACTAAAGAAGAATTATTAAGCATTTCTCCAAAGCCCTTTGGAACAGATAATTTGTGGTACAGATCAGGTGGAGAGGCAGTGGTCTGGGGTGATTTGTGTAGGTTTATAGTACTTTTTCATGTATAAAGTGTGTATTTCTATCAGTGATGTGGGTTGGTATTGGTAACAGAGTGTGTAGGAAAAAACCCCTGACAATTGGAGAAATATAGGCCCTATATTGGGTGATTATATCCTAATGCAGAACCTAATGGTTCTGTAAAACATATGATTCAAAGCTTCTTTTTTTCTGTGTATGTCTAGACAAATACAGGCTAATAAAATGGCCTGGGAGTTTGGTCTCACAGGATGAGCTATCTAAGAATAATGACATGCACTTCGCTTCCAAGGCTGTGATCAATCTCTATTGAAAAGAATCGACAAGGTAGACAAGCAGGGCTCTTTGGCCAATCCTGCCTCATTATATTTTGCATTTATCTGGCATGTTCTTAGCTCTCCTGCTTGTTGAGGGCTATAACCACTTACTTACAGTGATTTTGTTTTATAAAGGAAGATAAATGAACCTACATGTTAAATCACATTCTTGTTTTCTCATCCTATTTTGATCCCTGTGAAAGATTCAGTGTTGACCTTCCTTTGAAACTGAAGTAAAATCTTAAGATAATTTGTTTTCTCTTTCTAAAGACAGTAAATTTTTAGCTGCAAGTTTGAGCAAGTTTGCAACATAACCTAGAATTATTTTGCATGAAAATCTCTGAAAACATGATGGAGATAGAGGTTTCCTTTCACTCACATGGACATTGTAAGACTGAGGTCTGGTTTTAAATATTGATCCTATTAATGAAAGTTGCTGAAGGCAGAACCTCAGTGTGTCCTTTCTTTCTGTCAGCCGGGGCCCTGGCTCCAGCTGGGATGTCCAGGGCACCATGGTCAGGAGGCTGCCTTCCTCCCCACCCTGGGACTGCTTTTCCTCTTCTGAAGAGCTCCTATTTTGAGCAGTTGTGGGATCCACCTGCCCCAGCAGGCGCCTCGGAATAGCTTTCTGGAGGAGACTGCTGTCTCCCTTTTTCATCTTCTCTGACTAAGTTCTTTAAAAAGTTAAAGCATTTACATTGTTCTTCTAAATATTAAAGCTAAGAAAAGACTCTGCTGCATCAGCCACTAAAGTGCATCAAGATTTCAGTCTTCTTTCCACTCACAGAAGAGGATATGATAGAAAATTAAATAAAGCTGTTACATAAAGAATGAAATAGATGTGAAAAGCTAAAATTAATATATTCCAAATGGCCCTTGTCTCAGTTACTTTTTTCTTGTTGCTGAAACAAAATGCCTGATGCCCAAAATGAGTGAAGGAAAGGTTTATTTCTCACAGTTCTTGGGGGTTTCAGTGCATACTCAGTTGGCTCCAAGGCAGGATGGTGTGGTCGTGCTGACATTTATGGCCGCAGCAAAACAACAAGGCACGAACCAGTGAGAGCAAAGACACACCTTCTTCTTGCCCTTACACTGCATGTCAGCTCCACCCCTGGGCAGGTGCAACACTCGTATCACCAATCCCAGTGCCAGACAACAAACCAATCACAAATGCCAGACTCAGCCCTGTCCATGATTACATGAGACTTAAGTGGGGGCCATGTGACCACACTGTAACAGCCCTGATAGGTAAATAATGATGACACCATCGTACGCTACTCCCTCTCACACAAATTTGATGTATATGTGTGAAGCTTGTATACATAGGCATCTCATTCAGAAATTTCACCTTGATTGTGGTGGAATGAAAATTATTTTTGAAAATACTGGTGACTTTGAAAAGTGCACACAACACACACACAGAGACACAGCAAGAAGCTTCAATTAAGTCGGTATAATTCCTCCCCTCTCGTTGCCACAGTACTGGTCAATTAAAATCTAATTGTAAGAAAATGTGCTTTTTAAAAGCTACTTTGTAAGAGGTGTTTTGCAAGTATCATGTATTACAACTTTAACCAAAAGACAAAGAAATGGTAGTCTTTCTGGCCAATGGCTTTGTTTGTATCATTTCCACTTTGCTCAGAAATCTTCGACAGCTACCTGGACCACAAAAGAAAAATTTAATTTCTTTGTATGTTACCCAAGGCCTCATGATAGCCCCACTGCTGGCTTCTGCCTGCCACTGGTGGGGCCCCCAGTGCCGTCCCTCACGGAAGCTGCAGACCACCTCTCAGCAGGTGTCCTGGGTGCCCTCTTCAGCACTTGCAGCTTGGCCTTCCTTCTGGCTCCCTTCTTCCTCCTGACTCCCAGGCCAGTGACTTTGCCCCTCACCCTTTATTCTCATCACCACTGGCGTCTGTTTCCATCACTACAGCATGTGCTCTTTGCTCTCTCTTGGCTCTTGTGCAGTCGGAACAAATATTATTTCTCTTTTTGTCACTGGAAACTTGCACTTGGTAAAGAAGGAAATAAATGGATCGAATCATAGTAATCCACAGTCATCTTAATAAATGAGGGTGAAGACATCTAAAATGTCCTTCCGTTTGCCCGTGTATATTAATCTTCCTGCCAAACTGGGTGTTTGGACTGCCTTGTCTCTGCCAGGGTCATTTACATCCTCCCCATTCTCCGCAAACCCCTGCCCCTCCCTGCGGGCTCCAGGGAGAGTCCCCGCCACTTGAACACCAGTGGCACAAGTGCTACTGTCCCAGCGGGCGGCTGTCACCGCTGCTGGTAGAAGCGGTACAGTCACGCTTGGGACAGCCGCACAGGCACTGTCAGGTCCAGGCTGCCCAGCAGCAGGACGTGTGAGTTGCAGCCCGTGACGAATGTGCTCGGTAGCTGAGCTGTGTCAGACCCTGTGCTGGACACCGATGGCCTCGCGGGCCCGCGTCTCCCCGTGACTTCCCAGCAGCAGTGGATGAGGGGTGTCTGACAGAGGCTGCTGTGCAGGGGCCTCTCCCCAGTGCAGGACAGGCAGGAAGCGCCTCCCTCTGACCAGGGCAGGTCGCTCCGTGGAGAGAGCTTACCTGCACCCGCCGTCTGCTTTCCCAGGGAAAGCAGCTAGCCATGAAGGGAGATTTCAGAGACAGATTCGTCTTGGTTGGGACAGAGGATCAGAAGCCCATCTCGCCCATCCCTGAGGAAGCAATTAGAGCTCGCAGGTCTGCAAGAGGGGTCCCCCTCCCCGGGGTTGCAGAGGCCTTTCCCGTGCAGGTGGCAGCCCGCAGAAGCCTTTGCTTCTTCCCATTACTCCTCAGTGAGGAAACGCCTCTTCCCAACAGGCACTGCGGGCAACAGCTGTGGCCTCTTCTCATTGGCTGCAGGGGGTGTCGGAGAGGGTGACCCTTAAGACAGATGGACCAGGCAGGAGGACACTGTCCATGCTTTTGGGCAGGAGGACACTGATCAGGCTTCCAGGCAGGAGGACATAGCTGGCTCCATCTCATGCTGGTGGCGCTCCTTGGATCTGCTCCTTGGAGAGAAGCTGTGGTCGCAGTGGTCACTTGGCTGCAGGAACTCATGGGTGCTCAAGGCTCTTTTCTTCTTCCTGAGGTCTCAGGGCTCTGAGAGGTGGCCTTCTGGGGTCTGGGCACTGCTGAGCAGCTGAGGGACACTGATGCCTTGGACAACTGTGTACCTGTGTCACAGGTGTGCGCCTCAGGCCTCTGAGCAGGACTGTGTGGTCCTGGCACATGTCACACAGGATTCCCCATGCCCCTCTGTGTAACATACTTCTAAAACCCAGTCTCTGACCATTTTCTGTTTCCTAACACTGAAAATGCTGTTGTTCTTGTCTTGATCAACAAGACTCTCAGATGCATCTGGCAGAAATGAAATTTAGTTTAGCTTACTGAAAGAGTGGTGGGAAGATGAAAGAAGGGGAGGTTGATTCAAACCCGGTGGACGGGTTGAACTGCGCTGCTGGCATCTGGATGTGTCTCTGCCAACCTGAGCACAGCGTCGTTTTCAGACAACGCCTGGCAGCGGCTGGCCACACTCAGTCCCGGGAGTGTGTGGCCTTGTAGCCAGCGACCCCACGGAGAAGCAGGGTTCTCTCTGCCCTGCCTGTGGCCCTCCAGCCCCTGCTCGCCTGGATGAATCTTTATTGTGCGCTCCGCAGAGGCAGGAGGGTGAGAGAGCTTGGAGAGAGGGTGGGAGAGTAGACCGGAGACGGGACCAACAACAGCGATAGCAAGTGCAGTCTGTCCGGATACCGAGTGTCTGTGACCTCCAGCACTACCTTGGTTTAGTGACTTTGCAGAATTTCTTTAGTGTGATGCTGTAATCTCCAGGAACCCTGGGCAGCTCCCGTACACCGAACTCAGGAAGCAGGAGCAGGTTTTCCGTCCAGAGGGCCGTCTCTCCGTACCCGAGAGGTCTGCTCAGAACCCCTGAAGCGATACGCACCAACAGAGCTGGAGTGAGTCCCGCTGTCTGTGTCCTCTTTCGAGCAGGGGCCTTTGAAGTGTGACGTGCACGCAAGGCAGGGTGCAGCCGGTACCACGGACGGGCGGGGGAGGGTCTGGTCCTCTGGGAAGCCGGGACAGGCCCTGAGATGAGCTCCTTCCGGCCCTTTTGAGTTTTGGAAGGTACGTGATGCGCTGGGATTTGTGAGTTAGTTTCTTTCTGTTTTACAGTAAAGGGAAAGATTGTGTGTTTATTGTTTGCTTCTTTTTATTCTTATCCAGTAAAATCATTAAGATTTAAAAAGTCCTATCTTGAAATTTACACATGAATTTAATGACCAGGGTAGATGCAGCTAAATTCTTAGGCCTCTCCCAAGACTTCCCTCAGGCACGGATAAGTCTGCCGCACGCCGGCTCTGGGGGAGTTAAACTGAAGTGCCACCAGCTTATCTCCGAGATCCGTAGGTGGGGAGGGTGAGAATTTTACATTACAACCAAGAACTAAAGCCCAAAAGGAAGATCTTACTTACTCATTCAGTTTTTTTTTTTTTTTTTTTTTTTTTTTTTTTTTTTTTTTTTTTTGCGGCACCGGAGATTGAACTCATCACCTTGCGCCTGCCAGGGCAGGCGCTTAAGGAACTGAGCAAAACTCCCGGCCCCTCATTCAGTTTCTTACACTAGGAGACAATATGATGTTTATACATGCGAGTCTGATTTATTTCATTTCTAAGTATGTTCTCAAGTTGCGTCTGTTTACCTACAAAAGCCTCGAGTTTGTCTTTACAGCTGAGTAGTACTCCACTGTATAAAAACATTGGTGAAAGAAATTTTAAAAAGACACCAACAAGTGGAAAGGAGTCCCACATTTGGGGTCAGAAGACTTAAAGCAAAATCATCTACACTGTTCAGTGATCTACAGCATCAGTACAAACACCATCAAAGTATGAGAGAATATTCTACAGACATAGAAAAGGTCATTTAAAAAAATAAAGACCGAAAGGAAGAAAGTCATGAAAAAAGAAGCCCCCCGCCCCGGCCCCGCAGAAA
>RJWM01016478.1:0-45305 GCA_004363535.1 Dasyprocta punctata
AGCCTTGCGCCTGCCAGGGCAGGCGCTTAAGCCACTGAGCCAAACTCCTGGCCCTGGTTTTTTGAGGCAGGGTCGCACTATGTAGCTCAGGTCGGCCTTGCGCCGCGTTGTAGCCCAAGCCGGCCTCGAACTCACAACGCTCCACCTACCTCAGCCTCCCGAGTGCTGGGATTAAAGGCGTGCGCCACCACGCCCGGCTCTCATTGGCACTCTTGTGGGCCTGTCTTGGGTCCTCTGGGTGGAGGGGGAGCTCACCCGCCATTGTGGGGAGAAGTTGCTGAGGCTCCTGCATGTCTGTGGAGGTCTTCTGGGTGGGTAGAGGGTTCACCAAGACTCTCACTGGCCTGCCAAGATTTGCCATGTGGGTGAGGGTCTCACCCAGGCTCTTGCTGGCCTGCTGAGGCCCTTCAGTTCAGGGAAGGGGTCCTTGAGGCTCCTGTCTGCCTGCCAAGGTCCTCTGGGTGGTGGGAGGGCTCCTAGACCTATTTCTCTCAGATATATAATTATGTTTCTTTTAGATATAAAGGTGGTTATAATTTGCTTCTCTGAAACTTTGCATGAGAAAAATATCCATTTCTGTTCTAGAGACTAGTCCAAATTCAGACCAACTTACCCTATTGAGCAGAAAAAATATCGCAGGAAATAATACTAATTCAACTCCACAGTTTGCCAATGATACAAAATTTAACAGCATATATTCAAATCCATATGCTTCTATGGTTATGAACCAAGAATGTTCTCTTTAAATATCTGTATCTAGAGGTTATGATCTTTGCCTATAGATCTCTTTATTACTATGTAGTTTATATATCTTCCAAAAGAATAACATTTTTCCAACATTAATTCTAAATATTGCATCGGTTTGTTTTAATAATCCTGAGAAATAATAATAGCAGTAGAATGCTTGCATATTCTTTTTGCCTTGAAATAATTAGTGGCTGCTACTGTCATCTACTTCACTTCCAATTCCACTAAGCCAGGTATAATTCCACTTAGGTTTACAGCAAAGGCCACCTACACGCAAAGAATAGATGAAATCTTCAATCTCTTTTGAAAACAAGAAGTCACTCTCTTATACCACATTTCTTTTCACTAAGTAAACAGCCATCGTCAATATGCTTTGGGGAGGACTCCCTCACACTAAATACTGTATTTGCAGTGCCAATGATGATGAATATCTCATGAAATAGACATGTCCACCTGTATTCTGTTTGTTCATATTTCTTGGGTGTGCAGGCTTTTTGTCTCTCCATTCCTAGTTCTTTGTATGGGAGATGGCTCAGAAGTGTTGGTGGGGACAGTTTTCCTGTCTTAAACCTGGTGTGCATTTTTCCTGCTAAGTTACGCCGTGTCTGTTTCATCCAAAGTTTGTATCTGAACCTCACCTATCACAGGAAGCTAGGACAAGGGAATGTGCCAGGGCATCAGTGGAAAGTATGTGTTATTATACAGGACTGTACAGCTACACAATTCTTAATTTTTATTTACATTTCATCTGTTAACTTAATGGTATAAATATATATTGTATTGATCCAACTAAGAGTCACCCCAGAGTTGAAAAATACTTCTTCACTGAGGAAGAATTTCCAAATGATTGTTATATTTCAAAAGATACTCACCTAGGCATTACATTGGATGAATTTTGCCCATATATCCATCCCTAGCATTTCTTATTTTGATGTATCACTGTCTTCCTTTGGTAGGTATTTTTGATCCTGGATTTCTCATTCCTAAATCAAATGAGCAGATGATAGAAGTTTTTCTACCACATTTTCATTAAGATGGTAATGAAGTACAAGAATATTTGATGCTGATTTAATTCATTTTGCCCTGGAAACACACAATGACCTGAATTATAAATATACTTTAAACTGAAAAGTCAGTGTTTCAGTGTGAATTATAATGTTAACACTATATCTTACATTTCCACTCAATGGCTAGAAGAACTTTATCTGGTCAATGCAACTAAATCATGTTAATGTATCTTGCTTTTTTAAAGGGAATAAAATATTTAAAAATAATTTTAAGGGTTTGGATCTTATTTTAGAAGTGATAACTGCGACTACATTCCAGAAGCTGTAATTATGGGAGAATCATAGTAAATAAAAGGCAAGTGAATAGTTAACATTTAAATAGGCCATTTTTCAGAAAAGTTGATTGCTTTGGAATTTAACACATTTTCACATAAAGTTAGTGCTAAAAGAAGTGTTACTTTCTCAGGCTAGTGCATACATATGCAATTGTGGAGCACATTCTCTGTGAACGCAGAGGTTGTTTCAGGCATGAATTTAAAAAACTGGGAGAAGATGAGGTCTTTAGGGGGCACTAGTCTCTATAGCAAGAGCAGGCTGGAATATGAACACTGTAGGTATGTTCTAGTGATGGCCTTGGGCTCCAAGGACTTTCAGTTTATTTGTGTCTGATTAGTAACCACAAAGCCATGTTTCTCAGACTTCTTGTGTACTTGCTAAATCTGTGTAATTTTTTCATTTTCCTCACAACCACAACAGCATCATACCGCTCCAGGACTCCTGGAAATGTGTAATGGATCTGCTTTACATTTACTCTTTCCTGTTGTGTTTTTATAATATAATCACACTGGTCTTTTGTTTCATTTTTTTAATTTTTATTTCTATTGGTATATGTTTGCAGTACTTAGTGGTTACATTTTGTAAGGATACCATTATATATATGCAAGGACACAATTATATAAATTGCAAAGACACAGTTACAGAACAGCAAACCTGTACACACATGATAGCAAGTTGAAAATCAAACAGTAGCCTCTGCTCTGTTCCTGCTGCCTGTCATAGAAATACCCTGCTAAATTCAGTCAGCCTTGACTGCCTGGGTTCAGCTGCTTTTCTTCTGATAATGCACTGGGCCAATTTGACTATTCCAACTTGCTTCAAGGACTTTGTTTGGGATGAAGTTACCCAGATGTTTGGGATGAAGTATACTTTAATATATTTAGAGTTAACTTGCCTGACAATATGTGACTTAATTCATGTAACAACTTGCCATCTACCCTGTACTTCCTGTTTGTAAACTGTATTTAAACTGGACTCAAAGCTGGCCCCTTGCTGGTGATTTGGACCCTGTTATAGTTTCCCCAGCCCACTGATGTAAAATCAATAAAGTTGCCTTCTTGATTCTTCTATGCAATGAGTCTTCCATTTGGTTTGATACTGTTTTTTCTGCACCAATTTCTCTTGGGAAGTTGGTATGTATACATAGTACATAATAATTCTTTTTTTCAGTTTTTGATCCCCTTCCCCTTCCTTCCCTCCATCTCTTGGCCCTCTTCCCTTTTGCAAAGGATCAAGCTCCTTATTTCCTCTTATGTTTTATTTTGCTCTTTATTTATATTTTATGATTTTTACATAAGAGAATCAATGAATGTCTGGTTTATTTCACTTAATACTAAGGTCTTTTTAAAAGAATTTCCTTTTAAGGAAATCATAGCTATATTGAAATCTGCCAATGGTTTCTTATTACCCTTACAAAATTCCTAAATCCATAATGAGGTCTCTAAGGCCTCTGTAATATGGTCTTTCTCTAATTCTCCAACCTCATATTGGGCAATTCTGCATATCAATCTTACTTCTGTTACCAGATTTTGTCTGCTAGAGTCTACTTCTAGAGATATTTTCTATGTTTTTTTTTCTGTCCTGAACAAATAATTGGTCAAGACAAATGCAAATGGTAGAAAGGTTTTACATTTATTAAAGGTAGGAAAAGAAACACGTTGTGCAGAGCAAGTTTGAGCCAAGAAAAAATAGCTCAGTATAGGACAGTGAGCTACTCTGAGAGGAAACATCAGCTCCAAGCTCAGTGGAGACTGTATTTTTGTATTTTTTACTACTCAGGCTTGTGTCAGGTTTAGAACCTGCCATGGAAAGCCTGCTCGAGTTCTTGGGAGAAGTTCATGTGCAGGGTGTTGGGAACTGTTCTGTGTATGTGTCCTGGGATTTTGTAATTAAAGGTCACACCTACTTCCTCAGCCACTCTACCATGCCCTAACCTTCTGCCTTACTTCCATTCTTGTATACACCAACCGGGTGTATGTTTGGTGTTTGTTTGCAGTGCTTAGTGATTACATTTCTCTTGGGGCCTCCAGGCATGATGTTTCCATTTCCTGAACACTTTTCCCTCAATTCTTTGCTTGGTGTGTTCCCAGAGGGTCAAAGTTAAAGCTCATAATCATACAATGCTCATAGAGGCCTTTAATAGACTGATTAAAACAACTAGATTTATTTTGCCTGACAGTCTTCAGCATGTCCTAAACACATACACATGCCCATTATTTAACAATGTTTCATAAAATGTTATTTTGCAAATGTTTGTGACCTAGTAATTCTTAGCGCTAATGTTTTATTTCGTTGTAGTTCAAATTATAATTCAAATATGAATTATATCTTGATAATTCTTAGCAGGGTAAAGAAACTAATCAGTATATTTAAACTCCATGAAATGTTATTGTAAGGTAAGCAAATTACTCTCCCCAACAAGTGGTTATAATGAAAAGGATACTCTATTTATTTGACCAACTGACATTTTAATGAACAGTAATAAAATAACTCTAACATAATTTAGATTCTGTTGAGAGGTCATTAATGGCAGTCTGTAGGGCAGAACTAGTCTACACATTTTGTTTAGCCCATACAGTATGAAAAACAGTTTGAGGCAATATTTAAAAATTGAGAGAGTGAAAATAATTAGGATTTCTAGATTTTCCTAACACTTGGGAGTCTCTGATGAGCTGAGGTTTGTATTTCTCCGCTTGTTAACAATCAGCTGAAGCTGAGTGGAGAGTAGAATTTGGTCTTGACTTGTTAAGCCACAGACTGCTGGGCCCCACCCTAGGGAGTTTCTCATTCAGCAAGTCTGGGATGGGCCCTAAATCTGCATTTCTGTAAGTTCCCAGGGTGAGGCTGATGCTGCTCCCCAAGAATTCACACCTGAGACCTTGAGAATCACTGAGGTTGGAAATGTGCTTTCCAGCTCACCACATTTCTATTTCTTACTGATCGTTCTCATCTGGGTATCCAGTGCAATTTATTACAATGCTTATATTATTACTTTTGGTATATGGAGAAATATTTTTCCCTCTGTGTCTCTCCTGAAAGTAAAGGGGAAAAAAAAAAAACAAAGAATGTTCCAACATACTAACTTTGAAATCATTTGGCCTTCTTCACTCATGTGCATTTCCTACATGACTTCTGGAGTTTTTTGAGTTTGGAGCACGAGTCTGTGGTACTTTTCACATCAACAAAGAACAAAGTCGGGCAATGGAGTTCTACCTTTCAGGCCAGGATTTCAGACCCTGGCTCTGCTATTTAAGCACTGGGAAGCTTCTGAATCTCAAGTCTCATTCCTCGTCTTTAACAAGGACACTTTAATGATACCTATCCAATTGAGTTATTGTAGAATTAAAATACTGGATGTGATGTCCTTAACAAGCAATAAATTCTCAACAACTGTTTTTTCTATCAATGTTGTTATTGATATTTTAAATGAGAGGTCTGAAATGAGAGGTTTGCAGATGTGCTAAAAGAGAGAAACAAGAAAGTTGGAAAATAAGTTGTTAAGGAAACAAATCCATAAGGTGGTTAAATTTAAAATAATATGATGTTGAGTGGGCAATAAAATTTTGGTTGTCTTGAGACTCCAGAGAATAGTTGAAACAAATACAAAATATAGTACAATGAAAAGTTGAATAGGGATTCATGCACACTCATACTTCACTCATACTGGAGTTTTAGGGCAAAAGGTCTGACTCTGGGGGCTTCCAATATTTCAGGCCCAGGCCACTAATCCTATAACACTACTCAAAGAAATGAGCAGTGGCGAAGGACAGGAAAGGAGATTTAATCCTCATGGTGGTGCCAAGAAGCATGAAACAGTTCAAGATCTTTAAGAGGCCGATAAAAAAGCTTTGGGGTCTTATAAAAATGAGAACAAATGAGTTGGGGGTTTGCATAATTTGAAAATGTGGAACGAATTCTGGTCAGCAGGAGTTAGAATCAAGTAGATGAGAGAGAATATGTGATGGAATCAAATATTTTAAAAAGCATGCAGCAGACATTTGAGCAGGAACAAAAGGCAAGAAGAGTGAGAGTTTTTAATCAAAATTAGAAGTGTAAGATTTGCTGAATAGGGTAAAGGAAATGATTTAATTTTTGAACTTGTGCTTAAAATGTGTTAATGATGTAGGTGAGGATGTCTCTTAATGTACAGACATGGAGCTCAGAAATCCCTGGGGTGGAGACACGGATCTAAGAATCATTAGCTTGTGTGGTTGTTAAAAAGTTACCATAGTAGTTGACATGTCTCAGCAGTAGTGTGTTTAATGGGGGTAAAGTCTATAATGCAGGGAGCACTAATAGTTTAAAAGAAGAAGAAAAAGAGCTTACAAAATGAGAAAAAAAGGTCATGAAAGCAGGACAAAATCAGAAGAGTGTGGCAATTCCTGGGAAGACAGAAACTCCTGAACAGAGCAGGATTCAGCTGTATTTGGAAGCTAGGTTTTAATGGTGACACCATCTAGTACTGAAACACGATTTTTCTTAGCAACCCTCAGCTATCAAGATATAGAAGAGGAAAAGGGAGATAGACTAAATGGTCTAAAATGAGAGGTTTGCAGATGTGCTAAAAGAGAGAAACAAGAAAGATGGAAAATAAGTAGTTAAGGAAGCAAATCCATAAGGTGATTAAATTTAAAATAATATGATGTTGAGTGGGCAATAAAATTTTGGTTGTCTTGAGACTCCAGAGGAGAATAGTTGTAACAAATACAAAATATAGTAGAATGAAAAGTTGAATAGGGATTCATGCACACTCATACTTCACCAAGAAATTGTTTAAGTGCCAAGTAAAATAGAGACAAAGAGTAATTCTTTGTGGAGTAAGCCTAAACATATACTCTAAGCATTTCATTTTTTCTCTTTTTCTTAAGGTGACAATAAATACTTAACACTGATCTTTTTTTTTTTTTTTTCCAAATAGATTTTTTTAAAGAGCAAGCTGTAGTATTTGTATTTTTCTATCAGGACATAAGATAACCACACAGAAGTCAAATGATATTCATGCATGAAAAATACTTTTCAGATTTTGTAGTTGGGTTTGAATTTTTAATAATATTGTCCTTACAGCTAACATTTTTAGCACTTTTAAATGTGTTAGTTACAAATGGCTTATATACATAGTAGGTCTATGCCTGCAGCCTGGCCCTTGAGAACTGCAGGGTCTCACTATTTTGCTGCATCACTTAGGTAGAAAATCTTTAAAATGTAATGAATCAACCTGCCTAGACTCTGCACAAAGCCATCTTTCCTTTGGTGTGCTGGTACCTCCCCAGGGGAAGTACTCAGAAAGAAGGTATCATACTGGACCTACAGTTTTTCTCATTGTCTCCTCTTCATTCTCCTTTCCTCTGACCTCAGATGATCCTATTTTAGGCAGATAGTGGAGGAAATGAATGACCTTTGAATTCGGCTTCTCCCACACATTTTGTCTATATGCCATCCCCCACCCCCTCTAAGTTCCACCTTTTAAACAATGAAACAAAATTGCTTATGGGCTATTTCTGCTTTCTGATCAGTTGATTATCCTAGGTATTTTCTATAGTAACACAAAGCTGAGCAACACAGTCATGCTATGTTGGATTTTGCACATAGCCCCGCTTTCCATTGTCATTGTAAACCCCTTGAATTTTACAGTATGTGACTGCAAGGCTCTGAATAGCTAATATCAATAAACATTTATTGATAATGGGGTTCTGTAAACTTTTAGAGACCACCCATGATACCTTATACTCCTGACCCCAAGGTAAGAGACTGAATGTCACTAATGGCTGAAATATCCTGTTCAACCATTACCAGAGAGTTGAGAATTGGTTAGGCCTAGCCTGGCAGAGATGTGGAATAGTCAAGATTTCAAGAGAAGAAGTATAGTCAAGTTGGCATCAGATAATATTTTTCAGCTTTGGTCACTATTATTTCTGAAGATTCTTTCTATGTACCCTCAAAGTTAGAAGACCAGGGCTCCTTTATCTCCAGGTCTGACTATCTGTTATTACTCGCTTCAAAAACTGCCCACATGGCCTTTCCACCTTTGTTGAGGGCGCAAACCTACTAGCTTCATCTTTCAATGGCAGAATTTTAGAATCTCTGATTTTAGAATCTTTGATAAAGGTGACCACACATTTAGCACATAGAAATCTGGGGCACGCTTAAGACCAGGAATGTACCTCTATGATATTGCTCCAGGAGGGAGACAGAGAACAGCTGCTGAGTTTAAAAAGTCTGTACTTGTGACACTTGAATTGGAGCTGCTTTTTAGAACCCCACCTAAAAATAGCTCAAGCTCAGTTTGTAGAAATTCTGACCTAAATGGTGGTGACCGAGTTTAAGAAAGATGAGTTCTTCATAAGATTTTATAAGCAGTTATGAAGGAAGTTTCATTCTTAGCAACAACATTATATATGAATGATATTTATCTCCCAGACATTAACTGAAGATTAAATGAGACTATATAGGTGAAAGAACATTGACTGCCATTTAGATATTTACTGCTATTACTCATTATAATTATGTACTGAAGAGTACAGCAAGCTTTTACATTTGGTATGACTATTAAATCCAGAGTGAGACCTTTCCCTCACACCCACCAAATTGATAATACTGATATTTGAATCTGATTCTGAAAGCCTCAAAATACTAAAGCATCTATTTTCAGGTTGCTACTTAATAGAAATGTCCTACCTTTTATGTTGCATTTTTTAAACCAATTCAATCAGAAAAGTACTTTGATGCTGTAAATACCTACGCATCAGCTCATCTTCTTCTAAATTAATCAAAATATTTAGGCATCTTCACAGAAATTTCTCATATGCATAAAACAAGGCAATAGTTATTTACTTCCTGGGACTATAATGTGTTTTAAGAAATCTCTATTTGACTTGTACAGAAGGAATAAAAGCTAGTTTCATGGCACTCCATTGTGAAAATAATGAATGCTTTGAAAATACCCTGAGTCAAAGCTTGCCCAGTGCTTTCCCACAGGCTGTGGAGAGTATATGCCCCACTGAGTTCTCAAAGGAAGAAAACTTCCTTCACCCTCTTCTTGTAATTCCTTCAGAGCTGGGCTCCTAGCCAGTGTGAACAGAAAATGGCTAAACTGTTAACAGGTTAACAGCCAACATGATGTTCTCAGCATCTCTCAAAATTATGTAGGGAGCCAGTTACAGCAAGCTGAGCAGCAGCCAGAGAGCACACTTGAGAGTTCACTTGAGCTGATTAAACACATGCTGACATATTTAAATTGGCTTAAATTCTCTAGGGACCCTACGTGTCAGGGGAATTGGACAAGAAGCGTGCCGGACATCAGTAGGGCAGGAGCACTACAGAAAGCTGGGTCTGTCATTAAAGATGTGTTACATGTATTTCCCTAAGGCAAATTAGCCCCACAATCATGAATTCAGACAACAAGGAATGAACTGTGAATCTAAAAAACGAGGCTGTATTTCTAAGTCACATATGTTAATCCTTTTAATACATTAAGAATTCTACCCGGTATTAGCATTCAGACTGCTTTCTTTTGAATCATTTATATGCCTTTTAAAAATTCTACTGGCAGCCAGGTAAGTTAATTCTAATTCTAGCCAGGTAAGTTAATCCATATTCATCCTACCCACTAGACTGAAGAAACAAAACAAAACAAAACAAAACCAACCACCAAAACCAAAAAAACCCCAGGAGTTATGAGTAAAATGTCTGTGACATTTTAGGTAGTTGGAGTTGGTGTTAGGGAAGCTTTTGATCATTGGTGACTACAGGCATAATCTTTTGACTGTCTAAACTAATGCAGTTCAAGAGGATTCAGAGTTGTGTTGAAAGGTGTAGGCACAGGCAGGGGAATTTGGAAAACACAAAAGTGTTTATTAGCTTTCTATGTTTGTGAACTTTTGGTAGCACAATATAAAAAGAACTCAGATTGCAAAAATTGTATGTTTCAATAACAGGAAAAATAGAATATAAACATAAATATATGATCTCTATTAACATAAATATATAAGTACACATAGAATATGAACATATAGATAATTGTGAATATAGTCTGTATGAAACACATGTAGGGTTTACAATCTTTATTAAGTTTGCCACGACATTCAGAAATGTGTAATAGAACATGCTATGGTTTATATCCAGATGTTCCCTTAAAGCCTCCTGTGCTCATAGAGGCTGAGTGGGTTATGAGGCTGTGACACTCATTTGGGGATTAGTCCACTGATGAGTTTAGGGCTAAATATGATCTTGGAAGGTGAAGTCTGGTAGAAGGAAGTGGATCATTGCAGGATGTGGCCTGAAAGGGTCCATCTTCCTCCCTCCCCTCTTCATGCTCTTTCTGCTTTCTAGTGCCATGCTGTGAGCTGTCTGTCTGCCACACTGCCCTGCTTTGGAGCCAGCTGATACTTTGGATTGAAATCTCTGCAAACTGTGAGGTAAAATAAACTTTTCCTCCTTACAGTTATAGATGTCAGGTATTGTGGTTCACTGATGAGAAAGTAACAAAGACACATGTGTTGCCAGATATTAATGTGGATTAATCTCAAGAAAACGGAAATGAGTTAGAAGGTGAAACTTTGAGAATGAAATGGAGTAGAGACTTGGAAGAGAGATATTTCTACTTAGCACAACATTTTCTAGATGGTTTGACAATAGACCAAAAGCGATGGGCAATGGAATAGCAGGAGAGCCCAACACGAGGATGAGGGCAATGAGAATCTCGACATCTGAGAATTTCAGAGCAAGTGATACTGAAGGATCAAACCAGTGCTGTGTAACAGAAATATACAGTTTAAAAATTTCTAGTAGTTACTTATAAAACAAAAAAGAAGCAAGTATAACAGAACTTACTGATTTTACATTTTATTGAATCCAATATATATTTAAAACATTGAGGCATTATATCCCTGTGAAATATGCAGTAGTCACACGTTGTTACCATACTGGACAGCACAGCAATCAGCGAGGCTTTTGGCACTGGGTAAGTCTATCAGGTCAGAGGAAGACAGACATCATGATTGGATAAAATGGCTGTCAACTGAGAATTCACAGAACAGAAAATCTGAGACAATCAAACAAAAAATTTTCGTCTCACTTCTGATCACAGTTACAAGAATAAAATATCACTAAGACACTACTTATGTGTCAAAATAACCAATGTTTTCTAGTTGACTAAAGTATGCTAAAACTCATATGGTGCTGGTGGCAGTATAAGCAGATATAACTCTTTTGTAAAACAACTTTGTACTTCATATCAAGATCTTTGAATTGTTTTCTAACTTCTAAGACTCTATCTCAAGAAGAAATAATAATAATCAAGTGTTAACATTACAAAGATTAACCAACGTTTAGAAAAATTTTGTGAAGCAATGTTATAATATCATTGTTAAAAAAATAAAAAAAAGAAGTACTCCCAAAGTTAGATGAAACCTAAATTAAAATTAAAATTAAAATCTGTCCACAGAATTGATGTGTTTACTAAAATGTTTTTTAAAGACTATGGAATGACATGAGAAAACACGTCTTAATCTACTGTTGCCTCAATAAAACTACATAAACATACACAAGATTTGGGTTGCATATGATTTTAAAAAATTTGTTTCTCATGCATGTTTGCTGGTTAACTAGAGTATAGTTCTGCTTTCAGTTTCAGGTAAGTGGACATTGGTTGCAGGTCTGGATATGCTGTATGTATAGACATAAGGGGGGTTACATTACAATAAATTCATCATAAGTTGAAGATGTATTTAATACACCTAACCTATCTAATGCTTAATGTGCCAGTATTAGTCACTTCCAGTACTGTACATCAAGTACAGTATTGGTTATTTCCCCTTGAAACCATGTAGCTAACTGAGAGCTGAAGCTTGCTGGTACTGTTCAGATTTTTGAAAGCATCTTTCTTTATTTTATTTTAAAGAGGGGAAAACAAAATACAAGAAAAACAAGAAACAAAAGAGACAAATAAACAATGATAACAAAAAAAAAAACCCAAACAATAACAATACAGGCTTTCGAAACAAGGTGGTAGGAAATCAACAAAAGTTATTATTTTGCATAGTTACCTTCAAAAGAGTTACTAAGGTTACCAGATATAGACATGCAAAATTGATCTAATCCTAAGACTGTTAACTGTTTTGTTCCAAGAACTAATTGAGTTAGTAGTACAATCATCTTAGCTATCTTAAGTGTATATATACAAATTTATATCTTTTCTCTTTTCCCTTTCTTCTTTTCTCCTTTTCCTGTTGAAGTTATTTTTCCCCTTTGAGCAGTTTCTTACCCTTTCACAATATTTATTGAAGATTTTGGATCTTATTTACTCTTCCAGTTTCTTACACTAGGGAGACAATACAGTATTTACACATGTGAGTTTGATTTATTTCACTTATGAGTATGGTCTCAAGTTGCATTCATTTACGTATAAAAGCCTCAATGTAATCATTCTTTATAGCTGAGTAGTACTCCATTGTATAAAAATACCACATCTTTTTTATCCATTCCTCAGTTGATGGGATTTGGGTTGTTTCCAAGATTTGGCTATTACAAATCGTGTTGCTATAAACATGGGTGCACATATATCACTGTGGTATGATGTTTTCAATTCTTCTGGGAAAATGTCCAGAAGCAGGGTAGCTGGGTTGAATGGGATCTCTAATCTTAGCTTCTTGAGGAATCTCCACACTGACTTCCACAGTGGTTATACCAGTCTATACTCCCCACAAAGGTGCAGAAGAGTATCTTTTTTCCTATAGCCTCTCCAGTGTTTGTTATTAGTGGTTTTCTTGATCTTGGCCATTCTTTATGGAGTGAGATGGAATCTCAGTGTTGTTTTAATTTTCATTTCTCTAATGACCAGTGATGCTGAATATTTTTTTCATATATTCATTTGCCATTTGTATTTCTTCCTCTAAGAAGTATGTATTCATCTCAGATGCCCATTTTTGAATTGGGTCTTTGAATTTTGGGAGCCTGATTTTTTAAATTCTTTATATGTTCTAGATGGAAGTCCTTTGTCTGAGGGACAGTTGACTAAGATTTTACCCCAATTCATGGGTTTAGTTTTCACTCTGTTGGAGATTTCTTTTGACTTGCAAAACCTTTCTCATAAGATGGGATCCCAGTTGTTGATTGTGGCAAGCGTTTCCCGTGCAGTTTGATTTTTGTTCATGAACTCTCTGCCGACTCCTATGTTGTCAAGATTTTTACCTACTTTGTCTTCCAGCAAATTTAGTGTTCCTGTTTTAATACTTAGATCTTTGATCAATTTTGACTTTAGTTTAGTGCCTGGTCATAGGCATGAGTCTAGCTTTAGTTTTCAGCATACAGAAAGCCAGATTTTCCAGCACCACTTATTAAAGGGGCTATCTTTCTTCCAGTGTACATGTTTGGCCCCTTTGTCAAAGATAAAGTGGCTGAGTGTGTTTGTAGTTGTGGTTGTGTCTTCTAATCTATTCCATTGATCTTCAGGTCTGTTTTTATTCCAGTACCATGCTGATTTTATCACAGTAGCTTTGTAGTATAATCTCAGGTCAGGGATTGTGATGCCTCCTGCCTTGACTTTGTTGCCCAGAATTCCTTTGCTAGTCTAGGTACCTTCTGGTTCCAGATGAATTTAAGGAATGATTTCTCTAGATCTGTGAGGTATGCTGATGGTATTTTGGTTGGAATTGCATTAAACCTGTGTAACAATTTTGGGGAAATGGCCATTTTCACAAGACTTATTCTTCCTTTCCATGAACAAGGAATGTCTTTCCATTTTCTGAAATCCTCTTCGAATTCTTTTTTCAGAGTAATGCTGTTTTCACTGTATAGATTTTTTACTTCCTTTGTTAGATTCATTCCTAAGTATCTCATTTTTCTGAGCGCTACTGTGAGGGGTGTTGTTTCTCTTATTTTTCTCAGTGAGTTTGTTGTTTGTATACAGGAATGCTATTGATTTTTGCGTGTTGGCTTAGTATCCAGCTACATTACTGAATTTGGTTATTATATCTGGAAGTCTTTCAATGGAGTTTTGAGGGTCTTCTACATAGAGTATCATGTCATCTGCAAATAATGATAATTTAACTTCTTCCTTTCCCATCCTTTTTCCTTTTATTTCTCTCTCTTGTCTAATTGCTGTTGCTAATGTTTTCAGCACTGTATTGGACAGGAGTGGACAGCCTTGTCTTGTTCCTGAGTTTAGAGTGCAAGTTTTCAGTTTTTGACCATTTCATATGTTGGCTGTTGGTTTGTCATAGATAGCTTTTATCAGATTGAAGTAAGACCATCTATTGCCATTTTCTGTAGGGTTCTTATCATGAATGAGGGATGGACTTTATCCAAAATGTTTTCTGCATCTATTGAGATGATCATGTGATTCTTATCTTTGGCTCTATTGATGTGGTATTTATTGATTTGCATATGTTGAACTACCCCTGCTTTCCTGGGATGAATCCCACTTGGCTGTGGTATGTAATTTTCTTCATGACTTGCTGCATTCTGTTTGCCAGTACTGAGGATTTTTGCCTCTATGTTCATTAGGGAGATTGGACTGTAATTCTCTTTTTTGGTTGTGTCTTTCTTGTTTTGGTATTAGGGTAATACTTGCTTCCAGGAATGAGTTAGGAAAAATTGCTTCCCTTTCAATTTCATTAAAGAGTTTGAAGTGTGTTGGCACTAAGTCAATTCCAAATATGCTCTCTCTCAGTATGAAGACCTTTAAACAAATACCACCCCCCAAAAAACCCTGACATACTGTGATAAACCCTACTGTAGGCCAGGATGACCTTACTATTTTTTTCTCCAGTGTTAGGGATTGGACACAGGGCCTTACGCCTGCTAGGTGAGTGTTCTACCACTGTGCTACATTTCCACCCCTTCGTAAAATTTTATTTTGAGACAAGGTTTGGCTAAATTTGTTGAGAAGGTCTTAGACTTGCGATCTTCCTGCTTCAGCCTCCAAATTAACTGGGATTACAGGTATACAGCACTATGCCTAGGTAACCTTGCTGTTTTAGTTCATCTGATTAGCAACTTTAATTCTACTTTTGCCACATAAAGTCACAGGGATTAAGACACAAACATCTTTGGGAGGCTGTTTTTCTGCCTAAGGCAGTCACAAAATGGATATTATGACCACATAAATCTACAAGTTATATTTCCTTCTTGGAGTTTGACAATGTACATCAGTCCTATAAAGATTTAATTCTTAGAGCAAAGAAGCCTCCTGTTTAACTTCATCCAACCTAAGATCTCATTCCATTTTTACTTGTACATTTCATAAAGCTGAAGTAAAGACCTATGGAGCAACTCAGAAAAAAAAAAAAAAAAAAAAAGAACTGGTTTCTTCCCCAAAAGAATTGAAAAAAGCTTTTTAAGTTTTTGAACACCAATTGCAAATTAATACTGAATTCATTAGTGCTGAGGGAACGCAGGGCAGAAGAGTGAAAGAAAACATCTATACAAGTCAGAAGGTCCTATTACAAGGCTTCTGTTCCCTCACAAGGCAATGTGGAATACAGCAGCAGTTGTGGGAATCTATGCATCCTCATTCCATCTTACCCTTATCATATTGTGGCTTATGAGTAATGTTTTTAAGTTTGAGGTCATTTTCTTAATCTCTGTGACTCTTTCTCTTATGTAAATTGGAGTTAACATTATCCTTTTCATCTAGTACCATTAAGGAGGTTTAAATAATGTTAAAATGCTCTTTGAAATCCACATACAGAGTTATTAAGGTTTAGTGCCAAATATTATGATGGTAATGAAGACTAGCTCACCAATATTTCATTACATACGTAACTTTTTCTTCAATTTACTGCATAAATCACTAGTGACCACATACTGTATTATCCCTATAGCCAGAATAGTGTCTTTCATCTTTTGGATATCTCGTGTTGAAACCAAGAAATACAAACAAGAGAAAGCTGATAATTATTTTAAAAATTCTCAGAAAGCATTTGTTTTCTGTGGTGAGCATAATGAATGCTTACAATAAGAAGCCTTGGCAGGTCTCTCTAGCTCCAAGATTATTCATGCAGCAATTATGTTATTGATGTCAATCTGTTTTTATGATAATATATTATGAAGTATTCTGAACCCACTTAACAAAGCTTAGTATAATGCTCATAGTATTCCTTTGGCTCTCTCTTGCTAAGATATCTATTCACTTTCTTGATTAGAGAAAGTCAAAAAATATAGACAGATTAAGTACTGATCAGTCAAAATCTAACATGAATTGGAACTTGTAATTTTAAAGTGAAGAATCACAAAAGAATAAAATTGTTAGTTACTCTGACTTACATTCTAGATGATGTTACATATCATAGTACAAACACTCTCTAAGCCAGTCCCTGAATCGTGCATTTGATACAAAGGGATGGGTTCTGTTCATTTTATACTCTGCCAAGAACAAACGGGCTATCCTCGGTATGAGCTTACGTTTTGTTTTGGACTTCTTTAAGAATTCAAGTAACTATTCATATTCTAAATCAGTATCATTATTTAAGTTCTAAAGGTTCTTACTGGTTTTTGTAGAGTAGGTAGCATAGCAATGTACTTCATTTTAAATATAGTTATTATGTGTGTGTGGGGGGAGTGTTAGAGTGTGAACTTAGCGGGCATGAAGCTCTGGGTTCAGTCTCCAAGATCTACCTCCTTACCACCAGAAAAACATAAGTACGGTTGTTTTACCTGGGTGAAAAGTTTTAAAAACTTATTAAATGTTGTGCTCCCTGATCTTACTGAAGTTGAATCTTGCTCTTCTCTCACTACATTAAACTTTGTTGTGACCTTACATTAGGCTACATTCACATGGATTGAGTAAAAAGTGTACCACTGACACGTCTAAGTGATACTGTCCTTCCTATATGCAACTAGTTTGCAAAAACCTACTAACACTTACTTATTATGTGAAAGGTGCTTTATACCCTCAACAACAAGATTCTTTTCCCTCTAGTTTTCATTTTGTCTTGTACATAATATTTGGGCAAATAGTTTGAATAATTATAAAGAAAAGTTTAACTGAAGCTGATGACAGCAAGAAAACTATAGCCTGGGCTATAAAAATACATAATCATCTAAAATAAAATTTAAAAAATACACATAGAAGTCAGGTCAAAGAACTATGGCTAGGGAAAAGTAATGAGAGAAAATGTGTGAGAGGTAATAGGCTGAGAATATACCGTTGAATCCAAGCCTGCCTATAAAATGACTATTGTTCTTTGAACTGGACTGTTCAAAGAAAAGAATTTAAAAATTCACTAACCTCTGTTAATTTTAGAACGGAGAGGAGTGGTATAGCTGATCATCTGAAAATATCAGATGACACAATGTAATTCTATTTTTAGCTCTGTAACACAACCATGGGACTTTACCACAGAATCCAACATCTTTTGTTAGAGATGCCACAGCCAGTCACGACTGGCTGGCACTGCAGAAAACTGAAAATCATTTCAGAGAGAATTACTATTGAGAGCAAAGTGTTAAGGGAATGGTACAGTCACTGATGGCTGCTTGGTTCACATCATTCTCCATAAACGGAGAATGGCATAAATTTTTAATCCTGAAGCAGTAACATCTATTGAACCCAGTGTTTTCCACCATCAATTATGGTGGAAGAAAGCAGCTCTTGATTTTGAATATTCACATGTCTTGGAGACATGGAATCTTATTTCAGCTGTGTTAATAACCAGCTCTGAGAGCCTGAGATAATTGCTCCTCCATTTCTCAGTTATTTCCTCTCAGTAGAATGTGAATTGTAAGAGGTGCCCTTTGATTCCTGTTCAAAGATCCAGTTTTTAAGCGGGACAGTTATATAACTCCTGAGCCTATTAGGCATAACTATGCAATTCTTTCTTCTTTGTTTTTTAAATTTTACAGAGAAAAGCTTTAATTAGAATGTTAGAGGGAAGACAGGAAAGATTCTGGTTTAGGTACCCAGAAGGAACACACTCTGACATAGGGGTTCTGACTAGCCCACTTATAAAGGCAAGAGGCCAGTTTTTAAGGGTTGCCTAATGGATTGGGGTCTGGTTGATCATTATCACAGTCCTGGTGTCATAATCCTGCATTGTTATGGGTGAGAGATGGCTTAATCCCAAGGAAAGTATTGTCTCTGTGGTGGTCTCAGTCATGTGCAATGTTAATTAAAGAGACTGACTTACGGTTCTCTTTTTTGTTGGGTCTTTTTCTGGTTTTGGAATCAGGGTCATACTTAATTTCATGAATGAGTTTGGGAGTGTTGTTTCCCTTTTCATTTTTTTGTTAAATGTGTTTCTTGTGTACAGGATATCACTGCATTTTGTTTTTGATCCATTCTGCTGAGTCTTTGAATGGCAAATTGAGAACATTCACACTGTGAGTTAAACAGCAAAAACTTGGTTTGCAAGCATAGTTTATTCTGGAAATATGCTTGTAATCTAAAGCACTTGTTTATCAAAGTGAATTTTCTCACAAAAATAATGAAAACTCAGAAGAGTTGTTCCACAACCCAAAAATATTCATAAAAATGATTATAATACTGTAATAAAAAGAAATTAACCTACACTTACCTTCTAAAACCTTTGTGGTTGGTGTGAAGGAGACAAGAGAGAGGAGGGTTATTGTATAGGATGAGTTTCACTATCACTAATGGAATCACTGCTATCCATTGGCTCAATGCAATCTTTTTCCTTTCATGCACCTTTAACAAGGAACCTATCCAATGACACTTGCTTTTGCTTCCTTTTGAGGATCCTGTGGGAATTGATATAGTACTGTTATTAGATTCATCACTTATACGCTACAGCCTTATTTGAGTAGTGTTTTTCTACCAAATTTTGCACTGTTTTCCACATTTTATATACCTCTTACCTAATTTGAAGCGAGGAATTCCTCCTCCTTTTTCTCCTCCTCATCTGCAGATAAGAGATCTCCATAACCTCTTGCTTTGGGGAGACAATCACCCACAATGAGAGAGAGAGGTGGGGAAGGAGGGAGGGAGAGAGAGAAAGAGAGGGAAAGGGGGAGCAAAAGGGAGAGGAAGAGGAACCACTGACTCAGTTGTGATCATGTGACATTCAGCATCACATACTACTCATATTGCCAAGGATTGCTCATTTATCAAGTTAAATTTTATTAGAAATGTTTGGTCATCTTATAGAATACTCACAGAACAAGTTACTTGCAACCCAAGGTTTTGTTGTACTAGTTTTGAGAACATATAATTTAAAAACCTCTAAACTCAACTCAAAAAACAAAAACTCAAACCATTCAATTAGAAAATGAGCAAGGAGAATGTAGAGATACTTTACTGAAAATAAGTAAGATGGCAAATGAACAAATGAAAGATGCAAATTAAAATTGCGAATTAAAATCACAATGAGACCTCATTGCATACCTACCAGAATGGCTAAAATAAAACTGGAAAGGATTCAGAGAAATTGGATTACTTACATATTACTGGGGGTAATAAAAATGGTACAGCCACAAGGATGTAGAGGCCTGGAGTCAATTTATCATACAGTTGATGGAGCAGTTCCCTCTAGTGGTCAGAGCCTGTGCTGCTGAGTGAAGAGATCAGGCTAAAGCAAATAAAGGCTTTGCTTGGTTCAGGGCATAACCTGGCAACATCTTTCATAAATGTTCACAATACTTTTTTAAGACGTATGAAATAAACCAATCCACACAGGCTTAGAAGGAAACATAGTTTATGACTGATACACAACTATCCAGATGCACAAGTGTGAGCTTCTTCTTTTCCTTTAATCTCTCAGTCTCCCCTTCAGTACTTTTTTATTCTCTGTGCTGCAAAATTTCCCAATTCTCTTGAGAACAGCCCATTATATACAGTAAAAATTCCTTTATCAAGATCGATGATTTAGCAACAGACTCATATTTTTCTATGAAATTATTTCCCAATGGGAATACATCCTAAGCTCTGATTTATAAAGGTGGAATTAAAGGCTGTTAAATTTCAAGCTCTGAGGAGAAGTAAAACCTGTTTAGGGCACTTTGTCCAGCCATGCCAAGGTTAGCCTAACTCAGATCATGTCTTAAAATCCTTGTCTTTGGATTGCTCTGTGGTACTGGCAAGCCAGTGAAAATGCTAGCTTTATCACTTGATTGGGTTCCAAAACATCTAAGGTCTCAGAGTCCCATTTCACAGTGACTCATTTGCCAAGCAGTTCATGTCCCCAAATGCCTTTCACTCATCTTCAGAAGTTTTATTCATCTATTTCTCTTGTGCTGGAAAACTTATGTTGATTATTGTGCCATTTAGGGGGTTAATGCTTTGGCATTTTGGAAAGGTAGCATGTTTCCTTGGAGTGGTGGTTCATATGTAGCACTGGTAAGAGGGCATAGGGAGGAAATGGTTGCTACCCTAGTTTGCAGAGTGGGATGTAGGCATAGTTTGATAAAAACATAATTTAAAATTACCCTTGCTTTAATGTGATTTTCTAAACCACAAGTTTTACTTTTTAGCTGTAAATACCATAAAAGGATGTGTGAGATATTGAGACAGTCCTGAGTTGAAAAGTGTAGTTTTGAGATGATATCAGGAGCTCATCTACATTGTGCTCGCTGTGTGTCAAGTGCTGTGTTAGTCAGCTTTCCATTACTATAATAAATAACAGATAATCAACTTATAAAGAGAAAAGGTTTATTTTGGCTCACAGTTTGAGAGGGTTTAGTCTATCATCAGGCAATCCCATTGCTTCTAGGCCTCTGTTGTATGTGGGTCAGGGCATCTTGGTGGCACTGTGTTGCATAGTAAAACTGTTCAACTCATAACAGGGTGCAATAGAGAAAGAGGAAGAGATTTTGGAATCCTGCATCTTCTTTGAGGGTGCTCCCCCAGTGATCTCACCTCCCAAAGTTTCTACCACTTCTTAACAGTGCCATTCTAGGGATCAAGTCTTTTATGTAAGGGGCTTCAGGGAATATTTAAGATCAAAACTATAGCAGGCATTATGTTAAGTACTTTTATATAGTGATTTCTGTAATCCTCATGATAACCATTAACCAAGTTTCTATTCTAGTTTTAATTTTAGAGATGCTGGAGATATATAAGCACAGAAGTTACATACAGTGCCAGGTTTGCCTAGATGGAAGGCAGCCCAGCTCAAATCTTGGATTTGAGTAAAAAGAACTAAGTATAATTTAAGACAAGTCACTGGGGTATTGCCATGATTTCATTATCTGTTAAATGGGTATAGTAATTCTTGCTCCATGTATTGTACTAGGTTACCATGAGACCAACTTATTTTCCAAATATTTTTTGAGTGCCAGTCACATGTCTATTGGAGATTTAACTGTGATCATAGATAATATTCTTGTCATAAACTTTATGTTTTAATAAGGAAGACAGGAAAAATAACAATGTCATCACAAATTATGCTAAGGACTGTGAAGGCTGTGATGCATAGGTCAAAACTAGGGAAAGATGCTGAGAGCAGTGCAGGGCATAGAGTGGTGTGACTGTTGTTGCTTCACCATCAGGGAGCAGGGTGATCCGCAAAAGCACTGTTAGTTGAGACCTGGAGGTTGACTAAACCATAGAAAAACACTGCAGAGTATGTGCAAACAGGTTGCTTCTGGTGGAATGAGATGTACAAAGGCATGTGATGAAAAAGAGCTATATTTGTAGAAACTGAGAGAAGAATAGTATGATGGCATCAAAAGTTACTGCACATGAAAATGTAGAAGGGGTATCAAAATTAGGGAGTGCAAAAATGGCCAAAGCAAACAAGCAAGAAGAGCAAAGTTGAACATTTCACTGTGTGTGATTTCAAGACAAAGTATAGAGTCATAATTACAAAACCAGCATGGCATTGACATAAAAACAAACATATAATCAATGGAACAGAATAGACAATCTAGAAATAAATCCTTGCATCTACAGTCAAGTGAACATTGAAAAGATTCCAAAAATATACTTTGCAGAAAGAATGACCTCTTGAATAAATGATGCTGGGAAAACTGGATATTCCCATGTAGAAGAGTGAAACTCAATCCTTATCTCACATCCTGTACAAAGATCAACCCAAAATGAGTCAAAGACCTTAACATAAGATCTGGAACTCTGAAACTACTAGAGAAAAACATAGGGGAAACACTTCAAGATATTGGTACAGCCAATGTTTCTCAGGAGTCCAAAAGCATGGGTAACAAAACCAAAAATTGAAAAATGGGATTACATTGAACTAAAAAGTTTTTACACAGCAAAGGAAACAACAGAGTAAACAGACAACCTAAAAAGTGGGAGAAAAATCTCTGCTAGCTATTCATTTGACAGAGGGATTAATATCCAGAATACATAAAGAACTAAAAAATTTAACACCAAATAGTAATTCAATTAAAATAGGCAAATGTAAAGAAAATGTGTGTTGATTTTTTGAAAGAACGAGTTGATGCTACTAATTGTCTTGGAACCCTTCTACAGTGTTGAAAAGCAGATTAGAGACTATTTGCAACAGCTGACCCCCATGAGGTCAACCACGTAGGTGAACGAGCCAGTCTAGACCATCCAGCTTTGGCCAAACAACCAACTGAAAACAGAGATTAGCCAAACTAGCCCAGATCAGAAGAACCACTATTTGACCCATAGAATTACAAAAAATAATACATTTTTTTAAATCTGCAGAACATAATAGCATAAAGTTTGTAAATGAGAGGGGAGAAGAAAATAATTACATTCTACAGCAGCCTTCATTTGGGATATTGTAAGGGAACAATGTATAATCACCTATTTTCCTTTTGAGAAAAATATTGGAGGAAATATTAAAGCCAAGTGAGGTAAAGAGCTCAAGATTAGGATGTACTGGTTAGATTTCTGCGATACAAACAAAATAAAGTGACCTCACTGGTTTAAACAGAAAGGAAATATATTTAAAGCCTAATGGATAACTCATAGAGTTACCCAGAAATCTCAGAAGTCAGGCTTAGAAAAAATATAAATACTTGAATAACACCAACTTGTTTAAATTTCACAGAATGTTTTACCCAGTGGCCAGAGAACTCTCATTGAAGGAATTGCTTATAATGTTTATTAATATTGATCACCAGCAACAGAAACTATGGAGGAACTAGAAAAGAAGAGACACAGACCCAACCCCCTATTTACAGTGCAAAAAATTTAAAATTAACCACATACAGACACCCATTTCCTCCAGCCCTTTTCAGCACTTGGAAATTTAACTGAAGAATTTTTTTTTTTTTAACCAGGGATCAAACTCACAACCTTGGGAAATGTTATAGGTTAATTCTACAAAACTTCCAAGGAATAGATTGTTTATCTTACTGTATGTGAATTGTTGTAACTCAGTAGAGAACATGGAAAACTTCTCATGCCACTCATTCAACTAGGGTAGGATTACAGTAATACCAGCATTGAACAATGAATATGTGTGTGCGCATGTACAGATAAAATAAAACTTTAGATAATTTCAAAAATTAAATAAATACATAAATAAATAAAATGGGCAAATCATCTGAATAGACACTGTTAAGGGGAGAAATACAAATGGCCAATAAATATATGAAAATATTCAATATCATTAGCCATTAGGACAGGAAAATTCAAACCACAATGAGATACGATCCAACACTAGTCAGAATGGCTATCATCAACAAACAAAACTCCCAAAATTCAAAGGCAAGGATGTAGAAAAAAAGAAACAGTTTTACATTGTTAGTTAGAATGTAAATTAGTACAGTCACTGTGGAAAATTGTATGGTGGTCCCTCAAAAAATTAAACGTAGAACTACTATGTGATCCAGCTATTACACTTCTGAATATGTATCTGAACGAAATAAAGCATGTAAAATAGCTGCATTTATTGCATCTATATGTATATCTCCTATTTTCTTTTACATATCCTATTTTCTTTATTCATATATATATATATGTATATATATATCATTCAGCCGTGAAGAACAATGAAGTGCTGTCATTTGTAGCTAAATGGATGAAACTGGAAGACATAATGTTAAGTGAAATAAGCCAGACACAGAGAGACAAATATCACATCTTTTCTCTCATATGTGGAAACTTACTTAAAAAAAGAACCAGAAAGTAGAAGGACTAATGCAAACTGGGAAAGGGCTGGAGGGAGGAGGCAAGGTGTAAAAGAGGGTTGGATGGACATTGTCAATGCATGATGTATACACCTATGTAAATAACACAATGAATTCCATTACTTGTACAATTAATATGTATTATTAATAATAAAACTGACAAAATTGACTTTAAAAAGAGAGATGAGGTACAAACTACTCTTAAATAAAAATGCAAATACCTTTGCTACATGTAGGTCAGCTAAAACCAAAGATTTCATGAGAAAAAAATGTTAGTCAATAAACACCCATTTCCCTTATTTCCATTTTCCTTCTTTAACCTGAGAACATACAAGTTGCTTCACTTATTTTTCCCAAATTAGTTGAAGATATTTTTCATCTATCCTCTCTCCCTCCGTGCCTTAACTATTGTGAATAGTGCTGCAATGTATACCGATATCTATTTATATGCTCGATTTCCTTCACATATATACTAAGGAGGAATAGCTAGATCTGTCATATGAGAATCAACACTTTTCTTCATCTTCTTTCTAGCTGAGTAAAACAAGAACCTATTTAGATAAAGTAGTTCTTGCTAATTACCCTTGGGTATCTATCTGTCTATCTATCTATCTATCTATCTATCTATCTATCTATCATCTATGTATCTATCTATCATCCATTTATCTAACCTATCTATCTGCTGCACTGGAGTTTAAACTAAGTATTTCTACACTGAACTATATCCCCATCCATTTAAAAATTTTTCATTTATTTATTTTTTTTATTTTGAGACAGGGTCTTGCTAAACTGCTAAGTTGCCCACACTGGACTCAAACTTTTGATCTGCCTGGCTCAGACTCCCAGAGTGCTGAGATTACATGCATGAGACACAATGCTTGGCTCGTGTGGGTATTTATTAATTTTAGTGAGCCCCAAATAAACACAGTTTTAAGCCTAAGTGTGGGAACTGTGCTTATATCAATCAGAAAAAGATGGCAACACAAATATGAGATAAGTATAGCAACAGCTGGTTTGTTTTGCAAATGATCTATCTCTATAATTCTTTCAGAATTGATACCCACCCAAGTCTTGCTTCTTTTTCATAGAACATTACATTCTGAATAGAAATTAGAAAGATTTCAGTGAATTTCATCACAATGTTTCAATTGTCTTCTTTTTAAAAATGCATTTGCCTCTGAGGGCTAAGATAGATTTAAGTATTTCTCATTTTTTCTCACGCAACTGGATAAAAAAAATAAAATCAATCTTGACATTTGGATTTACAACTGCTGCATTATAAATGCATACACAAATGTAACTGGAAAATCTTTGCATAAAGGATTATTTGCACTTAGTTTCTCATTCTAAATATTCCCTTGTATGTGTTATTAAAACTCACATATTTTAAAATTATCATTTTGAGAAGTCTTTCTCTCTCTCTCACACACACACGCACACACACATACACTCAAAGACATAACATAAAAAATTATTTAACTTCAGCCTCTTGCTTTTGGCACAAGCTTTATAGAAAGCTTGGGGACAAAGTGGAAAATGGTCATGTACCCTAGCAAACCAGACTGGAAGTTTCATCTACCAAGAAACACTTGTAAGTTGATGAGAAAATATTGCACATTTCTGACAGCAATTTAATGTTATGCATTTAAAAGTCATCTGACAGTTTTAAATATGGAAATTTTAGTTTCTCATCCACATCAACAGATCCTAAAATTTCTACAATTCCTTATGGCTATGTCAGTCTTGAGGCACGTAATGTCTTTTAAAAGTAAGACTCAGCAGAATCTCCATAATAACCAGAATATTTAAAAGAAACAAAATTACTCTCATTATAATGGAATAGCATCTTAAATCATTAAAATATTCCTCCATCTTAGCCCTTGATTCCACATGGAGGGTAAATTTGATTATAGAAGTGTTTTATAGCTTAAATATTGGAAGCATAACCTGACAGGTTGAGGCTAGAAGGAGTCATGTAGTTATCTTCTCCTACTAGGTCTATCCTTTTTCAAGGGACTTGTCCAAAGTTACATGGGCAGGGCTGATCAGGGACTCATGCTTGGGACATTCAATTTAATTTCACCCCATGTATTAAATGATTATCTCAGAGTGGGAGGCTTCTGCCTTTCTCAGCTTCTCTCAGATTCATTTAATATTGTAAAAATATATTTCTTTGTTTTGTTTTGTTTGAGGCAGGGTCTTGTTATGTAGTTTGGGCTAGCCTTGAACTTATCAAGTAGATAGATCAGGCTGGCCTTGAACTCATGGTGATCCAGCTCCTTAGCTTCTCAAGTGCTGGGATTACAGGCATGCACCACCATGACTGGTTTAATATTGTAAAATACATTTCTGTTGAAAGGGAGTGTACTTTAGTGTCTAAGAAGTTATGTTGACTCTTACCCTAAGGTTCTTTGGCCCAGAAATATAATTCACATATAGACAGAAACAAAACATTTATGTGATAACCTAGCTTTTAGGGTAGTGCACACTATGCTTTCAGTAATAAATTGTACTACTACTAATAACAAACATAGAAGCAAGAACCAAGCCACACAAAAGAATGGAAGTCTTAAATATGAAAACCACAGAAATTCCTAACTTATTTAAAACTGTAGTTTTCAATTATTTTGTTTATTTAAAATCATTGCATAAGGAAAGTGTTACATTTTTGAAATTTCTTCATCCTTACCTACTACTAGAAGTATAATCTTCTAATTTAAAGAAAGAACCTTTACAGAAATTTTCCTTCTTCTAGTTTTTTCACATAAATAATGATTTTCCTTAAATCTTATTTACACAATTGAGAAACCGTGTGTGACATTAAAAATTTGTCTTCTTGAGATATAAGTAACTGATGTCCTTCTCCCAAAACTGAGAAATGATGAGGGACTGGCTTATTGGAATTTAATTGTAAGAGATTTAATTGCAAGAGATTTAAGGTGGGGAAAGATTTTTTCAGTGCTAATTAATCAGCTGTCTCTATGTTTTGATTCAGGAAATAAGAGTCAAGAACAGAGAAATCTGATGCTTAATATTTGTGGATAAAAGCAGGTCATGGAGCAGTACCAGCCACTGGGAAGGCACGACTCCACCTTCAAAGGACGGGCTTTGAGGACTGGCTTGGATGTGTTAGCACAGGCCAACCTCCTCCTCTCAGTTCAGCAGCACTGGAAACTAGGAAAAAAAATGGTTTCGAAGCTATTTCTAGAGAATGGTGTTCACTGGGGGGAAATTTAGGTTTGATGTTACAAGTAAACCTTCAGCTGAAGAAGTTATGTTCAGAGAGGTTTTAAGTGTAAGCTGTTTTGATTAAACATACAGGAAGCACCAGAAATGGCTTGTTACTGGTATTTCCTTGAAGGAGTATTGTTTTAATGCTGCTGAATATTGATGATGGAAGGAAGTTCATTCCCTATACTCTCTTATTCTGACTTTCCACATTTCTAATCATTCTTCAAAGGTTGGATTCCAAGTTTTAATTCAATGTTTACTGTATGCATTTAATTAACTGTGATACAATAGCCTATGGGGAAATGGATCACATATCATTTCTCTCCACTAAAACTATTGCATTCTTAAATCTCCATATCTATTCCTTGGTTGTCCTTAATGCTTTTGCTACTTGTGACTTCTTTCCTGTGCTTCAAAACCTCAAATTTAATTTCATCTCACTCAGATTCAGTCAAGCGGTATTAACCCCTCTGTTTCCAAAGAAATGTACTCTTATTGCAAATAGCGCTTTTAAATATTGTATTGCGCTTACTTGTTTACATGATTTATTGCCACTGGGTTACAAATCCAGGTCTGAGTCATCCCTGCAATTAGGTCTCAATAAAAATCTGATGACTATTTGCCTTAAGGAGTTTACTATTTCTTTAAAAAGGGAGAATGTTTAAAATAATCCACAGGAGGCAAAAATTAATTCATTAATTGATTCAGTGAATTTTTATTAATTGTACATTTTAGTCTGAGTATAGAAGTGAATAAGACTCGGTATTGACTTCATAGAATTTGAAACTTGGACTTAGAGAGGGGAGTTAAATTGTGGGTTATAAACACTATTTGTGATTAGCGTAGGCATAAAGGAATGCAGATTGTGAGGAGACAGGAGAATGGACACAGGGAACAATATGTTTAAAGGTCTTGAAGCGACAGGGCTTTGGAGAAATGGAATTGTTTGGTGCCATTGACGTAGTAACAGGTAGAGTAGATCACATAGGGGTTTTTAGGTCATGTTAAAATATTTTGGATTTATTTTAAAATTTAAGGAAATTACTGAAGACCATTAAGCAAGACTGCAACATAATTCAGTTTACTTTGTTTTTATTTGACGCAGGGTCTCACTGTATTGCACAGGCTGTCCTCAAACTCTAGATCCTCTTGCCACATCATGTTCTGGAGTGCTGAGACGAAATGTGCACCACTACATCTGACTTTGATTTAAAGAAGAATACTCTAGCTACTAGGTGAATATGGATGTGAGGAGATAAATTAGGAGGATGCATAGTTATACCTAATGTTAATGTGTATATTTATGTTATGAACAATGTCAATGGTATAGAGACAGCACATGGATTTGAGAGACTTGTAGGAGCTAGATCTCATAGGATTTAAAGATTGTGTATGTACGTGGGTGAGTAGAAGTCATGAATTATCAATATAACAGAAAAAAACATCATAGATGACTTCTGTCACTTTTGGATTGAGCAACTTTGTAATGGTCGATACATTTTAAAATGTCTATATGGAATATTAAAAAGAAGGTTGCCAACTTCAAGCTCCTTCATCATTCTTTTGAACACAAAATTCCTTGGGGTCTTTGAAAAATATTCAAGTGATTCCTATGAAAATCAAAGGACTCTGAGGCTGGTGGTGATAGTTGACCTTTCAAGGTATTTTTGGTAGGGATGATTTGAGACACTAACTTCTATCAAGGAATGGGCACCGAGTGCTTGGACCTGTCTGGAGAGGTATCTTTAGGGTAGGTGGTGAGATGGGGAAATGGAAGACTGGAAAACACAGAAAGAAGGCATCCAGGGCGGGCCTTTCTTATTGACAAATGTAATAATTTGTATTGAATGTATCATACTGTTTCTAGAGATGCAAGTTTGGCAAATGTGCACACGTGATTCAATATAGATCTCTTCCCGTACGCTTTCAGTTGAGCCCTTTGCTACCATACAGGCAACCTTGCTTCACAAGTTCAAGAATCTCCTGAAGCTTCACCGTCACTGACAGCAATTTCCCACAACCTTCCCTGAAACATCGAATTTAGCAGCCCATATGATGTATCTGTGACTCAACTTCACTACTAATTAAGGCAACAGATTTAAAAAGTAACTCTCAAAGTTTTAGCATTCTGCCACCCCCACCTCCAATTCCCTTCTTCCCACACTCCTAACTAAACATAAACCAGCTTCTCCCAGGAAGCTTGTAACCCTTTCTAAAAAGCACTAGATGGCAGTGGAGGAGCTCCTTCCCTGAGGTGGAAAGGGCTTCTGCACAAGTGTGTGGGCAAGCGGCCAAGTTCCAGCTGCCCACTGTTGCTTGAATTAAACGCAGAGAGAATATGAAAGGGGAAAAGTAGCACAGTTAGCTAAATGGTGCTTCATCAATTCACTCTGCTTGGTATTCATGTCACACAGAAGAAAAAACGGTTTTCCAAGTATACTTGTCTTGTTTGATGAAGTAAATGCATTTTTGTTTCCTTTATAAGCCATAAAATTAATTTCCATTAAGTGAAACCTCAGTGAATGTTATTATTAAATTGGGGATTAGTCCTTAAAAAAAAAACCTTCCTTTCGATAGTATTAAGTTACCATTAGGAACGTAGCAAACCTTTTAAAACAGCCCTTTAGAGGAAAATTTGAAAAAACTGCTAAAATATTGGTAATCATATTAAAATCTTTAAAACTAATTCTAAAATATCAGTAATATTGTGCTATGTCCAAATAGGGCATAAAATAGAAAATATTAAGAGGAAAAATATGGTACAATACCATATTCTTTAGAAGTAATTGATCAACCTTGTAGCTAATCACTCCTTAAATCTTTTGCCTTTCATTCAGTTTTCCCATTGCCTTCAACTGCCTTATGTCCTACGTATTAAATATAATTTGTAGAAAAATATATTTTTCTTTAATTGACGGTGGACTCTTTCCAAGTATTATCTCATGGTGACCTAAGTAATGCTGTATGTATTTACCAGATAGTGGATGTTTTTTATTAGGTTGTAATGCTATTACCAAGTAAAATTTGCATAATTGGTGATAGTTTACAAAAATTTTATTTGCATTTTTTATCTCACTTAATCTTTAGAATAGTATGCTATGTAGGGATTATTATTACCTCTATTTTCCTGGGGAGAAAAAAGAGAATCAGAAAGACCAAGTAACTTGCTCAAGGTTACACACCTTTTTTTTTTTTTTTTTGGTACCAGTTTTTGAACTCACAACCTCACACCTACCATGCAGGCACTCACGCCACTAGGTTACACACATTTTAAGGACTTGGAAACAAACCTAGGTTCTTTTATTCCTTCCTTCCTTCTTCTTCTTCTTTTTCTTCTTCTTCTTTTGTACTGGGGATCCTAGGTTCTTTTATTTAAACTACCTTCCAAATAATTTGCATGCTTAAAAATTATGTTCACTTATTTTAAAAAAACAGAGGCATTTGAGGAAGAAAAAAACCATAGCCTACTCTTTCTAAGGCAATGGGAAACCATTGAAGAATTTTAAGCCAAGGGATGGCAGATACACATTTTACTAAAGACAACTCTGGTTCCAGTGCGGGAGGTGGTTTGGAGACGGAAAGAGTAGGTGTGGGGAGATTGGTTAGGTGGCTGTGTATCAGAGGTCCAGGGAAAAGGGGTAGCTTTGGGTAGTAGCAATTGATGTCAGGAACACTGGGCAGATGTGAGAGCTATTTAGGGGTTAGACTGAGCAGGTTTTGGTGATTAACTAGAGATTGGGGAAAAAGGAAGGAGAGTATCAAGGGTAAATATTAGAATGGGCAAATGATTGGTTGGAGGCATTACTTGCTGAAACAAACTATTAGGAAAATATCTAGTATTTCTTGAAATGTTATCTGACCACTATTCAGTCAATGAACAAAAATCCCTGTTAGCAGAAATGTTTCTAAAATTTAAAATTTCAATTAAGAATTTCTCTGTTTTCCCATGGCACCATGTCTTTGTCTACACTTTGGTATTTATACTGACTGTATCTAGACTATAATGCTTGTGAGTTACACATCATAAATATATGCTGAACAAATAATTAACTGGCTTGAATTCACACTTTCTTTTTGTTTTATAGCTGGAAGGATGGTTTTCTTATTAAAAAGGAGGAAAATTCAACATATTAAGCAAGATATCTAAGCCAAAAATAGAGTCAGGAAGAGATTAAGAGATGCTTAGAATTCTAATTGGTATTATTAGTCTTAACTCATGTTTATGGCATATGTGCTTACATTCATTGAGGTTATTAGGCCTGTACATGGCATATCTTTATTCTCGTTATACTTTTCCTTCACCCTCAGCCTGCATCCTTGCTTTCTTGGGCCCTTTCCTATTTGCAAGAGATCCATCCCCTTGTCTCCTGATTTCCATCCTTTATTCTCTTTGTTTGTACTTTATCTTACTCATATGAGAGATACCATATTGTATTTAATCTTGTGTGTCTGGTTTATTTCATTCAACAAACATGTACTAATAAAGGAAAGATATACTTAGAGGTCTAATTCAAATAATGAAAATTCTAGGACTAGATACATTACTTAATAGATCAGAAAATTCTTCAGATGTAATCTTGGAACTATGTGTATAACCTTTAAGAAATCATAGAGAAAGTCAGATTCCTCAAATGAATAGAAATGGGAGAATCCTACAATTCTAAGTAGGAAAAAATTGTTAGTTCCAAAACAATAACTTACTAATTTTATATAAACCATGAAAATAATAACTTACAAATCATCCTATTTATTTGTTCTATAAAAATATAATGATTATTGCAATTACAAAGATGAGTAAGATATTTATCCTGCTCTCATGGAAGTTACTGCCACTCTAGGGGACACAGAGACATGAAAAAATGTATTATTATCATAATGGCATGTATTATAATGGTGATGTGCATATACTGCTATGGGAATACAGATGAAAGAAATTCTGTAGAAGTATGTGGGACAGATGTAGACAGGAAGTATACTGGAGTTAATCTTCAAATAATGAATATATATTTCTCATTAATCAAATAGAAAAGAGTGTCACAGGCAGCAAAAACATATAATCAAGTTATGAAAGGATTACAGTGTCCCCTTGAATAGATGAAACAGAGGATGTGCAGGGGAAAATGATATGGAAAAACATGTAGTACAGTGATAGAAAAGGTCTTGCCTTAAAGCCATAATAAGAGATCAGAGCTTGATTTATTTTATTTTATTTTTTTTCAGACATTGATTTAGTTGAAAGTTTTAGGTCACTTTTTTTTGTCTTTTTGAGACAGTGTTTCACTGTGCAGTTCAGGCTGGCCTTGAGCTCACTTTGTAGCCCCAGCTGGTCTTGAACTCACAACAATCCTCTTGTCTCAACCTCCCAAGTGCTGGTATTATAAGCATGTGCCACTATGCCTGGCTTTAAGTAACATAAAAAAAAACCACATGGTTTTAAATATACAATGATAGATAAGAATAAGGTGCTGTGGCCCTTAAAACATGTTATTACCTTCTTATTTAGAGAGAGACCAATAAATAGTAAATGAAATATACTTGTTTTAGTTTATAAAGAAGTTTCTCAGCAAATAATATTTATAATATATAAAAATATGTAAAAACCAATAGCCTTTCCACATATAGTGAACATGTGGAAACTACAATGAAAACAATGTCCTTTACAATTGCAAGAAGACATAATCCATCTGAGCACATGCTTACAAGAATGAATTAGGATCTAAAGAAATAAATCAGCAAAATATTAATAAGCAATGTAAAAGATGACTTAAATATTTAGAAAATATGTCATTATATGACTGTAGTTAGCATTTAAAAAATGCTCACTCTTATTATTTATCTAGTTAATGTCATTTCAATGAAAATCTCAATAAATTTTAAACTTCTGCAGAAGTGCTAAGAATATTTAAAACCAGTTTTGAAAAAAAGGAGACTAACGAGAAAGACTTATTTTTCCTAATATAAAAATAATAACAAGGCTATAAAAATTGAACTGGTGTGGAACAGAATCAAACTGGATAAAAGCATCACTAGAACATTGGAAAGAGCTCAGAAACAAACTGTAACGTATAAATAAAAGGGAAAATCAATGGGAAAATGATTTATTCTACAAATGATAACTGACAAAACTTGCTTGTCACAAAGAAGATAATTTACTCAAGTATATTGACACCAGAAAAATTCATTTAATAGATGTTTTAAATTTGATTAATTTAAAATAATGTCACCATAATAATTGACTGAAGAATCATGACAGTGCATGACTTGTGATGCAAAGGGCTGAAAAAACTGGTTGGTGACTTTGAATATGTACAGTTTTCAGTGGTTCTCAATAGCTTTGGTAGATATGATCCTAATTAAAATGCAGTTGTGTAATTACTTAAATGCGATGTGCAAATTAGAAATTATTATATTATTTTGAGTATTAGTATTAATTCAGAACAAGCCAGTCTCTTTACTTTGTAAGTTGATCTTATTGTATTGCATTTGGGTCAAGTTATATCTATGCAAAACTCTATAAAGACACCCTATTGAAAAGTTAGAGAATGTCAGTTTGTATAAACAATAAGATACAACCTTATGCAGTCTACAAGAAACATATTTAAGTATAAAGACTAGCATGAAAGTAAAGAGAATGAAAAAGGTGTACCATTTAAATCAGAAACCAGGAGTGGATCTATTAGTATCAGAGTAGACTTCACATTTGACCTTAGCCAAAAAGTCAGGAAGTGACTCAGAATAAACTTAAGAAAAAGAAATATTAACAGAAATAATAAGAATAGAAAACACAGAAAAGCACAACAATAAATACAGCAATAAAATTGACATACCTATAGTTAGTCTGGTCAAGAATAAAAGGAAATAAAAAGGAAAATCACAAATTATCAAATAAAGAGCAAAAAAGAAGATATCAGTGTAGAACCATAGACCTTTCAATGATCAAAGAGAAATACTATGAATGATAGTAAAGTTGGCAACTTGCATAAAATGGACCAGGTCCTTGAAAGACACATATTATCAAAGAGGACTCAGAAGAAGTTAATAAATGAAAGCTTTCATTATCTGATTTTTTTTGTGGCAACCTCAACATACACCATTAAAGCAATGTGACTGATTACCTCAAAGAAGAAGCTGAAAGCCTATAGTATTTACATGTGTATTTAAATACTGAATTTATCTTTAAAAACAAAGAATCTTCTCACAAAGAAATATTCAGCCAATATGACTTCATTGACCAAGTTTATCAAATAGAGAATGAATAGTATGAATTCAATGTGAGTTCTTTCAGGAAAAAAGCAAGTAATTTACAACTTTTTTTTTTATGAGTCCAGAAAGGAGATATACCACGTTAATGGATGGCTCAGAAGGCTTGATATTGTTGAAATATCAGTCTTCCTGAACTGACTTATGAGTACTATGTGATCTCAATAAAAATTGCAGCCGACTTTGTGTGTATGTGTGTAAAATTTGACAAGTTAATCCCAAAATTTAAACAAAAATGCAAAATATTTAGAAAAATTTTGAACAACTTTAACAAAGAAGAACAAAATTGAAGGACTTTTAGCTCCTGTTTTCAAAATTTAATATGAAACTAAAATAATGACAGTGTGATTTTTGTCTAAATATACACAAGTAGGCCATACAACAGAATGTTGAGTTCAGAAATTCATTCACACATATTTGGTGACTAGATTTTTCATTACAACTACGTGTATAGAAAATTGATAATTGTATAGAGAAAGAATATTTTTATAAAAATATATTGCTGGAATAATTGTTTATCTTTACCAAAATTAACTCTTATCCCCTGCCATAACTTTATGAACCAAAGAGCTAAATGCAAACATCAAAAACTATGGAACTTTAAAAAGTGACACAAGAGAATGTCTTCACAAATTTGGGAGAAATGCAAATTTCTTAAAAAGGATATGAAATGTATGAACCATAAATGGAACAATGGAAGACTAGATGTAATAAAAATGAAACATTTTTGTTATTTGAAATACAGCTTTAAGGAATTGAAATATATGTCACAGAATGGGAGAAAATATTTTTTACACATATATGTAATATTAATATAAGACATATGTAGAATGTACAGAGATGTCTTCATTGCAACAATAAAGAAAAAGCAATAAAATAGGTAATAGATTTGAACAGATATTTCATGAAAAATATATACAGTCATTTGAATACTTGAAGAGATCATTAGTCAATAGAAGAAAAGATTAGTAGCCAATAGAAGAAAAGCTACAATCTGATGCTATCACACACACATTAGAATAGTTAAAATTAAAACGACTGACAGTAGAAAGTGTGGGAAACATCCTCGGACTAGTGTCACAGGGAACGGAACATTTGGTGTCCACTTCCTTTAAGCTATATACAATTCTAAGTGCTTTGTTTTGTTGTATTCATCAAGAGTCATGATTTCAAGCAAAACAGTGCATGAGTGATGATACAGAATATTAAAAAGACATTGTATAGTGTCTGTCTGAAGAACCAGGTGGGAGACTTAGTATGTAGGAACAATATTTAAACCTGGTTCTAGAATTTGCTCCAGTGAGCAGAAGAGAGATCACACTGTGAACTGGTAATTCAATTTTGTTGCCACTCAGCCTTGAAATGTAAGGTATCTGCACCAGTAACATCAACAAGATGACTGCTATGAGGAACCTTTTCCATCAAGCTACCTCTGCTTAGGATAGAAGTTGAGTAGGTGAGTAAATGTGGTTGTTAGAATCCAAGTCATGATGCTGTCCAGTTTTTGTAGTAGTTGTTGTTTTGTTTTTATAGTACTAAGGATTGAGTGTAAGGTCTCTTGCATGCAAGCCAAGAGCTGCTCCACTGAGCTAAACCTTTGGCCCTGGGACAGTTCTTGACTTCTGCCATAAGTAGAGGACTTGAGACTGGATACTCCCCATGTTCTGCACGAGTGTTTAACATATGCTGATGAATGTCCTGATGAAATCTGATGAATATCCATCACATATAGGCTAAATAATATAATACACAGGATGGACCTATACAGTATTATATTTTCTCCATTTTTTAAGATACCTAAGAATTAAAGGGTTAAAAACTGTTTTTAAGTCTCTCAAACTAGGAGTGGTAGGTCAAGGAACTGAGCTCGCCTTACCTCCAGACTGCACACACTTCCAACTAATGTCACAGAGGAGGTAACTTCTGGGAAGATCCCTCAAAGATAGAAGTTTTCAAGTTGATTATGACTGGGAAAGTGTTCTTTGTGAAAAAGCAGAAGAGGATGATGAAAATGTAGTATCATGGGATCGATATTTGTGTCCCTTCACTCTCCAATTACATGTTGAAATTATAACCACCAGTGTGATGGTATTAGAAGATGGGGTCTGCAGGAGAAAGTTGGAACTATCATGGTAATATTAGTGCTTTTATAAGAAGAGACATATGACAAAATCGATCTCTCTCTCTCTCTCATTCTGTCTTTCTTTCCTCTGTCCTCCACTCCCTTCTTCCCTTCTTCTTTCCTGTCCTTTTCACCTTGCTTTTTCAAAGTACAATATTAAGATGGCCACCTGTAAAGTTTAGAAACTGTCCTCACTGGACACTTGATGTACTAGCACCCTGATTTTGATCTTCTAAGACTACAGAACAGTGAATAAATGTTGTCCAAGTCACCTAGTTCAGGGTATTCTGTTAACAGTGGCCTGAGCTAAGACAATTTGGGATCAAGAACAGAGATAAAGTTGATATGAGTGACCAAGGCTCAGCATGGTCCAACTGTTTCATGTAGGAAAAATCTGGTGTCAATATTTTTCACTAGTGCCATTGTGAAAGCCCCTTTTGCTAACCTTCATTTCTTTCTTTTTTTCCCAGCTAGAGTCCCAATTTCTTCTCAGTTATTTTGGCTACAAAGTATTTGAATTTTTAAAGTTCTTTCTTAACTTTTTTTTTGCTCTTTTTGAGACAGTGTCTCACTATGCAGTTCAGGCTGGCCTTGAACTCACTTTGTAACTCCCGCTGGACTCAAATTCACAGTGATCCTCCTTCCTCAGCTTCCACAGTGCTGGGATAACAGGCGTGCACCACCAATGCCTGGCCATTTCTTAACTTTTTGATGGAATTTTTTTCCATCAATGGAATTGAAATTCCATTAATTCCAGCAATGGAAGTTTTCTCCATGAAAACATTCACATCTGTTTTCAAGGTGTTCAGAGACCTTTCCTGGAGCCAATCTAAAAAATGGTTATGGTTTCAAGTGATGAAGAGAAAAATAATTTTAACTGCAATAATGGCATCCTCAGACTTTGCCTTAGTTACTTTTCTCTCATTGCTGACACAGAATACCTGATGCCCAAAATTAGGGAAGGAATGGTTTATTTCTTACAGTTCTTGGGGGCTTCAGTGCATACTCAGTTGACTCCAAGGCAGTGTGCTGTAGCAGGGGGGCAGCCATTCATGGCAGCCACAAAACAGCAAGGCGCTAACCAGCAAGAGAGGGAAGACACGCCTTCTTCTGACCCTTACCCTGTTTGTCAGTTCCACCCCTTGGTGGATGCTGCATTCATATCGTCAATCCCAATGCCAGACAACAAACCAATCACGAACACTAGATTCAGCCGTGTCCATGATCACATGAGGCTTGAGGTGGGGCCGTAGGAACATAAAATGTACCAGACTTATATTTTAGAAAGATAATTTTGATGGTAGCATAGAGAGAGATTTAAGAGAGGGTTAGATAATGAGGAAGGTGTTGTATACCTCCAAGCAAGAAAATGATAAAACAGTTATGCAAAAGTTAAAAATTGTTCTGTGAAAACTCAAGATGATCATTTACAATGTAGCTGTACTACGACAAAATAAGAGAAGTTCACTTGATCTAAGACAGTACATATTTGAGGTCTCTGTGGCCTATTAATGTGCACAACAAAATTAAGTCACTCTGAAAGTCTTTTAAGATGAATGAATAGAAGCTCAGTATTTCTTTAGGATAGTATAGCCCCACTCAGTGTTTTTCTGATTGAGTCATAAATAGAACACAGTACTGCCTGGCACCTTAGGTATCATCTACAAAAAAGATACAACAAATAAAAGTGCACTTAGGAGAAGAGTTATAGGGCAATAAAATGCTGGGGAATTGTTTCACACATGTAACAGGAAGGACAAGAGTATGGTAGTGCTTGAGTCAGAGGAATGGGAAAAAGAATTAACACTTTCAAGTATTTGAAAGGCCGACATGGGAAAGAAGAGTTAGACTTACTCCTTTTCTCTCTGATACTCTAGGAGTAAGAAAGAAGACAATTGGAAAAGAGATTTGGGCTCATCTTAATAAAGATGTCTGCAACAATGAGAGCTGACTAGAGAGAGGATGGTCTGCTTTACAAAGAGTAAGGGCAATAAGAAAATATCTGGGAAACTATCTGCCTGAAGTTCTGTACCAGGAAGCCAGAGGGTCCCGGGGCTGGGAGCGAGGGATGGATGCAAGGGATATGAAAGAAAAGGAGCCTCTTGAACTCTAAGTTATCATAAATAATAAGAGTGTAAAATACCACAGTCAGATATCAAGTCCAATTGTTTAAATATATGTCCTATTTATTTCACAAGAGTATAGTCTCAAGGTGCATCCATTTATCTATAAATGTATCAGGTTTATCCTTCTTTATAGCAGAATAGTACTCCATTGCATAAACATACCACCTCTTCATCCATTCATCCAGTGATGGTAATTCAGGCTGTTTCCAAGTTTAGGTATTACAAATTGTGCTATATAAATGCGAGTGTACATATATCGCTGTGTTATGATGCTTTTAATTCTTTTGAGAAGATACTAAGAAGGGGGATAACTGGGTCAAATGGAACCTTTAGTCTTAGTTTTTTGAGAACTCTCCACATTGATTTCCATATATCACATTGTCTCTTTTGTTGGGAGAAACTGAAAGTGTAAATAAGGACCAAAATGTATAATAGATATTGGGAATGGGAAGAAAAAGTGCAAATGCAAAGAGAAACAAGGGAGGAGACAGGGAGAAAGAAGGGCAAAAAAATAGGAGAAAAAATAGAAACAAAGCTTTTATAAATAAGAAGGGGACGAGGAGTTGAAGGGAGGGGAGGGGAATGGGAAAAGAAGAAGCAAGATACATCATATAGAGCTACAAATTTCATATGACAGATGTTATCATCATTTGTATCCAAAATACACCAATAAAACAAAGAAAAAATTGTTAAATGGAATACAATTCTTAAAATAAGTAATAGCCAAACAAGTCTTGAGGCCACACAACTTCTGAGAGACTGAATGGAGAAAGGGTGAGAAGGCAACTTCCTGTGAAAGGAACTTTCAGACATTATCTGCTCTACATCTAAGTTTTCTTTCTCTGGGCCTCCTGGACAATGGGATTCCATGGGAGAAAATGTATTTTTATTGACCAAAAAACAAAGAGCAATGAAGAGCATACAAAGTTTGGTAATCCACTGGAATGGAAAGGGGGAAAAATAAAATAGAATTTCTTTCAGAAGAATAGGTAGTTGTGAGATATTGATCATAACAAAATTGCTAATATTATTTTTATGATGATTGAACATTTGCTATGTACCAGAGACTGCAAAAAGTTTTACAAATGTTTCAGTTCACTTTCATGAAAACCCTAGAAGTTAATATTAATAGAACATCTTGCTTTATAGTTTAAAAATTGAATCTTGGAGTTTAAATAGGTTGCTAGTAAATGATGATTATTGGGCAGGCCACTTAAATATATTATCCAAAGATTTCCAGTATACACCCACAGTAGTTTATAATCCAAAGTCTATATTGGGAGCTACTTCATAATTTTAATATTAATTTGATTATAAAGATGAAACACACACAAAAAAGATGAAACAGTCCTCCCTCGGTAGCACTTTTTCTCTCATCCACTGTCTCTCTTGGATAAAACAGTGCTGTAGCTAGATAGTCAGATGGAAATTGCTTATATTGACAGGGGTTCTATGTTTAAAAAGAACAGTTTAATCTACCCATCTGCTTGGTATCCACGCAACCATGAAATAGAACAGTTTTTGAATATTTATATTCTTCTTCCTGCCATGCAGAGATGGGGAATTACATGGTCATTTAGAAGTTCACCTGTCCATGTAGGAACATCTCATAATATACAACAGAATAAAATTACAGACAGAGAATTTTTTTCTTTTCCTCACCCAGTGATTAGGCACGTGTTGCAGTTAACCATTTGCACAATTGAGATTAACTAAAACACCTTCCTGATGAACTTTATCACCGCTTGCAAATCAGTTATGCAAATGATTTGGTTCAGCAAAATTCTAGAGAGTGAATTATAGGGTGACACAGCTGACTTGCTCTTAGGAGTTGGAGTCTGGTTGGAAGATATGGGGCACTGGGGTTGTGACATGGAAGGGGTATATCTCTCTTCCTGGCTCCTCACCTCTTTCTCTGCTTCCTGGCTTCCATGACCTGATCAACTTTTCCTCTGCTATGTTCCTCTACCATGCTTTTTCTGCATTTAAATCTGCTGAACATGAACTGAAACTTCTGAAATGTGGAGCCAAAATGAGCCTCTCCTCTTTTAAATTGTGGGTATCAGGTACTTTGTCCTAGCAACGAGAAAGTGACTAAGACAATCTGTAAATTCTCTTCTACCACACACACAGCACTGGTCAAAGTTGATCATTGCTGACCTTCATACATATCTTTACATGATACATGTGGCCCTTTAGCAAATCTTTTATACTAAATTTACCTGGACCCAAAAGGAATAGCAGAGAGCTAGAGAATAGGCAGTGTGATGTCCTTCTGTGCAGGGACCTGATCATAGACATCAGACTTTGTCTACATTTGGCTCTTCCCTCTGCTTATTTTTCAACTGGGAGAAATAAGTAGCCTCAATGATCAGATATGAGATCTAATTAATTTAGAGCCAAGAAATGTTAGTACCCAAAGAGACGTTATCTCATCAGATTAGAGCAATATTTTTCATACTACAAGTTGTGACCCATTAGTGAATGGTAAAATCAATCAGGTGAATTTTGATCAATTAAATACGATCACAAATTTTCCTACTGTTACCATGGAAAAAGAGGAATCTGTCTTTTCCTGAATTCGGTGTAGCCTTAGGAATTTGTCCAATGGAAAACAGAAGGACTATCATACAGGTACTTCAGATGTTAGGTCATAAAGAATCTTGTAGCTTTCATTCATGTTTATGGAAAGCACATCCTTAGAACCCCAGGGGGATGCCAAGCTGTTGAGAAATCCAGACCATATGGAGAAGCCAAGTCTTTTCTTAGTTCACAACCAGAGCCCAGCTCCCAGCTGATAGCCGCATACACTGCTGGCTGTATACGTGAGTCCTCCACATACCCAGCACAGCAGGGCCTACAGGAATCTCAGACTCAACCTATGTCTGAGTACAACTGCATAAAAATCTCCAAGCAAGAAACTTCCATGGAGCCCATTTGACCCACAGAACATCTTGAAATCATACAACATGTAGTCTCAAACCCAAAATTTTGTTATGCAGCAATATATGATCAAAACATACATCAAAGATAATTTTTAGTAAAATAGAATTAAACAGACTAGAAAACAATAGAAGAATATGAAGGACATCGTTTTGCCAAAATTTGTCTATTGCATGCATGCTCATCAAAGAAAGTGTGCATATGTGAGTGAGCTGGGTTATAATGTAACACATTTTTATTTAACAACTCCCCAAGTTTGTAGACATATTACCCATATATTATACAATTCACTCCTATTGTAGGAATTAATGTTTCTCAGTACATTCCCTGAATTTGCAATCATTACTGTAATAGAACACTTTATCACTTTTCCCCTTCAACATTCACCATTAGTAGCCATTTCCTATTTTTGTGTCCTGCAAATCCTAGGAAGCTTTATGACCCTATAGATAGGGCTATTCTGAATATTTCATAGAAATAGGATCATACAACATGTGATCTTTCATGATTGACTACTTTCACTTAGCATGTATTTAAGACTCATACTATTATATACATATTATAATACGTATTAGTATAGTATTTCATTTTAACTCCCAAACAATATTACATTGATGAATATGCCAAATTTGATTTTTCCATCAGCTGAGTAACGAAGAACAAAAGCAACAATGAAAAAGAGTAATGAATATGGTAGATGTTAATCCAATTTTATCAATAATCAATTTTATTTGTTTTTCAATTGACAAGCAAAACAACAAATTTGCTGTGTACAATGTTGTTTTGAAATATATATGTATTATAGAATGACTAAAATCTAGCTAATTAACATGGCATTGTTTAATATAGGTGACAATACACTGCATACATTTTTGTAGCATTTTTCAAGAATGTAATGTATCACTGATTATCGTTATTCTATGGTATATTTTGATCTCTCAAACTTATTCCACTTATCTCACTGAAATTTTGCCTCCTTTGACCAATATCTTTCCGCTACTCTCCCTATTCTCTGGTATCTATCTTTTAATTCTTGACTTCTAGGAAATCAACTTTTTTATACTGTATATATGACTGAGGTCATTCAGTGTTTGTCATTCTGTTCCTGGGTTATTTCATTTAGCAAAATGTCATATAAATTCATCTACTTTGTCACAAATGACTATTGCTGAAATGTATTCTATTTTTATACTTGCACATACATGGACATAAATGTACAAGTTTTATCTGCTTATCTTCTGATATATACTAGGTTTCTTTCTGCTAAATGTTGGATGTTGTGAATAGTGCTATAATAAACATGGGAATACAGATATCTCCTCATCATATTTGAAATATACAAAGCCCTCAAAATTCTATAAGAAATCTGATTAATAAATTAGAGAAAGATCTACACATACACCTCATCAAAGATGTTCAAATTTAGTATATATTCTGCTGAAGCAAGCACTGAAGAAGATATATAGATGGCAAAGAAAAATATGAAAAGATGCTCAACATTATGTATCATTAGCATATTACAAACTTAAAAAATACTGAGATACCACTACACACATAATAGAATGACTAAAATCCAAAACACTACACCTAATACTGTCAAGGACATGCAGCAACAGAAACTCTCATTCACCGTGGGGTGGAATGAAAAATGGTATAGTCACTCAAGAGAACAGTTTGACTGTACAAAACTTAACATATTCTTACCATACAGGCCAGCAATCATAACTGTCACACACTTAGTATTTACTCTAAATAAGTTGAAGACATGTATTCACAAAACCTGCACACAAATGTTTATAGCGCATTTAACCATAATTTCCCAAGCTAGAAGCCATCAAAGTATATTTCAGTACATGAATAAACTGTGGTTAACCAAGGTATTATAATGTTATTTAGCACTAAAAGGAAATGTATTATAAAGCCATGAATGAGCATAGAAGAAGTTTAAATATACACTACTTAAAAGCAGTGAAAGAAATCAGTCTGAAAAGCTACATGCTGTGTGATGCTAAATCTCTGACATTCTGGGGAAGGAAAAATATAGAAATACTTAAAGGGTCACTGAGGGTGGAAATGGCAGAACACAGGGCTGTGGAGGAAATGAAGCAGCCCTGTATGACGTTCTAATGGTAGATACATGGCACTATGAATGTATCTACACTTACATAGTGTACAACACTGTCTTAGCTACTTTTCTCTTGTTGCTGAGACGAAATACTCAACTCCCAAAATTAAGGAAGGAAAAGTTTATTTAGCTCACAGTTTGTGGAGGTTTCAGTACATAATTAGCCGACTCCAAGGCAGGGTGGCACTGCACAGGGGCAACACTTTCAAGAGGCAGAAGACAGCAAAAGCAGCAAGAGCAAAAGGAGAGAAGGGTAATCCTCTTTTCCTCCCTTATATTGTAAGCAGGCCATGCCCTTTGGGTGGGTGTAATATCACACTATCTCTATGACCTCCTTTTGCACAGCCTGAGGATGTTTACAAAGTAAGGACCCTGGCCTCCTGCTGAAACACTTAGTTAAATTTCTGGCCTTCTCAAATTGACACAGTGAACAACATCCTAGAAGGCTAAAGGCTGGTCCTCTACACCCCACGATATAGAGCTGCTGAGTTACTTAGTTAAGCTTCTAGATTTCTCAAATTGACACAATGTAGCAACCATAACAAATACCAAGGGTAAACTAGCACAAACTATGGGTGATAACAATGTGTCAGTTTAGATTTATTGATTATAACAAATGTACCACTGTGGTGAGGAACTCTGATAAGTAAGAAGGCTGTATCTCTGGGGCAAAGGGAGTATTTGGGCTATCTTGGTACCTTCATTCAAACTTTCTGTGAACCTAAAATTTCTCTGAACGACAACTCTGTTAAAAATGGTTGGACTATCATCTAGCAGGAAAGATGAGATAAGGTCAGTCTGTACATATAAACTGTAAACAAGAATTCTTGCTGCTTGCAAAGATTCATCATTGACTTGACCTGCTCATACAAGAACACTGACAAGCAGGGCAGGGAACACAAGTTTGTAATCCCAGCACTCTGGGAGGTTGAAGCTGGAAGATTGCAAGTTAGGTGTCATTGTGACTTAGCGAGATATTGTCTCAAATAAAAAGAAATAAAAAATGGCTGGGGATATAGCTCAGTGTGAAGGTCCTGGGTTCAATCAGCCACCACCCCTCCAAAACACAAATAAAATGAATACTGTCAAAATATTAAGGGTTACCTATATGATTAGTGGATGATTAGTGGACATTCTTGTTTAGCAACAGACAAATGAAAAATATTTCTGACTGAATAACAATATGAAAATGATTTACCAACTCATTACTCTTAAATAAGAAGTTCAATTTGTAATGTGTTTGATTCTGACATCTACCATATGCCTGAAAATGCTGAGTGGAAGCCTAGATGTGAAGATAATAATGCGTATGAATTATCATAACCAATTAATATTTCAGTAAGGTTTTTCTTTTGCAGCAGCAAGGTGTGGAGTAATTCAGGTGCATGGCA